>VZTQ01012062.1:0-15282 GCA_013400755.1 Pelecanoides urinatrix | reverse complement strand
CGGGGCGGGCGGCCCGGCCGCCGGTTTTCCAGAGGAGTGAGGTCCCGGCGGCGTGGTGCCGGTGCGGGCAGCCCGGGCCCTGCAGTGGCGCGGCTCGCCGCTGACTCCGCGCTTGCCCGGTCTCTAGGCAGCCGTGGCGTGGCGTGCAGCCGCTTGCCGGGAGCCCGGTCAAAGCAGGCTGAGAAAACCCGGTTTATTGTACTTTTGTCGTTGTGAATGCATCCCTGACAGTCCCCGTGGGGAAACAAGTGGCAACCGGAGCGGTACTGCGGGTGGCCGTGCTTGGGCACGCTCCCGACGCGGTCTTGCGGAGCTCTCCCAGCCCACGCCGGAGACTTCAGAAGGGAAACGGGCCTTCGGGCATCTAAATGAAAACTTCAGAAGTGTCCTAAGAGACAAATGGAAGAGCATTAACTGGAGCATCCATAGTTTTCATGCTGGTTTAGCATCTCTGTTGATGCATTTCGTCGCTTGTCGCCCTGGCCGTTTTCCTTCGGTGTTTGACGCTTCCAGGCTTGTTTTCTTGGTACCTGTGAGTTTTCTGGCACTTCGCCTTCTTCAGGGTTATGATGTGTCTGGGGACCTGTGCTTAGTTTGCCTTGAGCTTGTGTTGATGCCCAAACTTTTGAATAAAAACTTATTTCGTGGGTGAACTCTTAGTTCGGTGTTCAGGGATGGTCTAGCTTGTTTGTCTGCTGCTGGGTTTTGATGCTAAATGTTGCTTGGGGGAATAGGGAGCCAGTCGGCTTTTGTATCAGAACTTATGGCACAGTCCTCTTTGCAGCTGAAGACTTTGCAGGGCTATAACTCCTTGCATTTGGAGGCATTTTTATGAGTGTGATTGTTACCACTTACCTGGTGTTGAGCTTCAGGATGCTGGATTCAGTATCTGAAGTATCTGAGAGCTGGCTGATGGTTTCCAAATATTGAGATTCTCTGCACAGAAGGCTCTCGTTGCACCCTCTTGAGTTGTTGTAATTTACCATTCTCTTGCAGTGAGCAACTCATTAACTGTTCTTAAGATATTAATTTCTTCCTGTAGTAAAAACTCCTGTTAAACTCACAGTAACTGAACTGTGTGTTTTAATGCCCTAGAAAAAGGGGTGGCCTTTGAATCGGGGTTGTTGATCCATCAGATCTTTGCCAGTGCTACCAGTTCTATTGCTTAGACTTAGAGTCTTACACTACTCCAACAGCAGTTATTTGACCTTGTGCAGCAGTTAATGAGCGTCTTTGTAGAGGATGATCTTAACAAGTTGTCACCATCCCTTTGAACATTGTATGAAACTCGTCATTTGAGATTCCTCTGTGGTTGTTATGTGACTTTGTCAGAGATCTCTGCCTGTAAGACCAATATTCACACTAGTAGCAGGCTTATTTTATTTGAAGGATACTTTGCTGTGGCTATCCACAGAAGACGAAGGAGCCTGTTCAGTGAACAGCAGAGTCTCAAGTTTTGATGAAAAAATTCTTGAGCAAGAACTGGTGGTTATCAGAAACCTACCAGGAGCATGGAAGTATGTGAAGAGCATTCTTTACCTCCTACTTGTCTATAGGTATCTTAAGCATACAGGTTCTGAGTATAATTCTGTGATAATGCACAATAACCCAGTGGAGTCTCTTTGCCTATTTTCTGCTACCGTGATATTAAGAAACCCAGTTTCTCATATGGAGACATCAGGCATGTGCATCGTGTTTTAATTTCCTGCTAATTTAAAATGGAGAAAAGACTGCTGACTTATAGTAGCCTTTGTGAAAGTGAATTAACATCTATCTTAAGAAGAGTTATTTGCTCTGAAAAATGCTGCACTTTCTTTAAGAAAGTGGCTATCCTGGATTTTGTGTGCATTGTATGTTTATGTCTTGGGCGTGTTGTGAAGTAAAGGACTGTAAATTTATAACGCTCAGGATGCTAAATCAGGGCAGAGTCGAGACTTGGTCCTGTCTGTGTGCTGCTCCTTTGGATGTGCTGTCTTAGCAAGCCTGCTCTGAAGGACAGAGATCACCCTCTGACTTAGGGCAAATACAGTGATGGCGTAGCTGACAAATATAAAGCAAGTGGCAGGTTGAGGGAAAAATACAGGGTTTTTTGGAAGGGCGGCGCAGGTTTTTATTTGGGCCATACAAAGTTGAGTTGTTATACAGTATTCAAGTAAGAAACTTACAGATACAATTAGATTCAGGGAACTATCAGCTTAACCGTTGAGAATGAGTAACCACTCGGGAAGGTCCTTGTACCAGCTCAATTTGGTGTAAAGCTTCTGATGATGGGCACACTGCTAGAAGAGTGCACCTTTGTTTGGATAAATTGAGACAAGGAGTTAAGGGAATTTTAGTAAAAGGATTGAATCAGTAGGTAAAAGTTTGAGACCTCGTTAACTATTGTGTATAAATTAACTGTAGCTTCTCACAAGGCCAGCGCAACTACTGTGTAAATTAATTGTCGCCTCACAAGGACAGTCCCTGATAAGAAGTAGGAACTTCTCCTAAGAAACCAGCTAAAACCGACCCTGTTGTTTGAGCAAGAGCCAAGGAACAACTGAGCCTGCACAAGAACAAAAGGTTACTAGCGGTGATGAAGAGGAACCACTAGCCTTNAACTCCCTCTAATTTAATTTCACTGATTAGGAATTAAACATCATAAAGAAGCATCTAGACCCATCTGAACAGCTGAATCAGATTCTGGTATTACAGTTGAAATTATAAAATTTGGTCTGTGTTGTACTAGTGTTCATAGAATCATCACAGAACAGCCCAGGTTGGAATGGACCTGGAAGGATTGTCTGGTCCAACCTTTCCTGGGAAAGGCAGCCTAGAAGAGATCATCTAGCACCCTGTCCAATCACATCTTGAAAACCTCCAGTGCTAGGGACTCTACCACGTCCCTGGGAAGTTGTTCCAGTGAATGATTGTTGTCACTTTCTTTTTGACGCTAAGATGAAACCGCTTCTTGTGCAACTTGTACCTGTTGCCCCTTGTCTTCTCCGTGTGGCTCCTTGTGAAGAGAGAGCCTCCATCCTCTTTGTAGCTGCCCTTCAGGTACTGGACTACTGTGATGCGGTCGCCCCGAAGTCTTCTCTTCTCCAGGGAGAGAGACCTAACTCTTTCAGTCTTTCGTCACAGGGCAGGCTCTCCAGCCCTTTGATCATCTTTATGGCCCTCCTTTGGACCCTCTCCAGACTGTTTTTATCTAATTACTGGGGTGTTTTGCTTGTTTGGGGTACAAAAAGTGTTGCTAAAAATTCCATGATTTTTGTTTTACTATTGTATTATTTCTTGAGCATATTATATCTGAACATAGCAGTCTTTACCTTTGGAAAGACTTGAAACAAGCCTAGTCTTCGATCTTGCAATGTATAAAAAGTTCTTCAGTAGTTTGAGAGACTTCTTTCGGTGTTATGTTTTGATAACATAATAGAGTGGAAGGTTTACTCACAAAGTTCTGTAAGTCGACATTTTTATACTTAGTTCTTCACTGCCTTTTCCAGAGGAGTTTCTACTTAATTTCTGGAGATGTTTTTAATTTGAAACAAACCTCCTAAGAGGACTTCGCTAGATAAACCAGAACTTTGACCTTTAGAATCTAAACTGTTTATTATGAGTTGACACAACTGTAAGGAGACTATTTTTTAATCTTTCTTTAAGGAGAAAATGCACTTTTATTTCATAGCCTACGAAGACCTACACTTTTGACCTTGATGATGTATTTTTTCTCTTTTACTGACTGTGTTTTGTGATTTTTAGATGGTATGCTGAGGATTTGGGTAAAGGTGGTTTGTAGGTATTACAGCTCTTAATAATTGCACCACTTAATGTTAACTCATTCTTAACACAGTGACCAAACTGCATTTGCCAGCTCTTTATTCAAAAGGCCCAGTTGCAGAGCTTGCATTCCTTACCGGTCCAGGCAAATTAAATTTGTTGATCATGCAGTAATAACCTCTGTTCTGTTGAAATCTCTAAACCTTTGTTGTTAATACCTCTAAAAGGTTTTCTTCTTTCATGTACATTTGATGACTCGTGTAACCTTTAGATGTAGTTCCTGAATACTATGTGTTTTCAGTTTTTAGCTATGGTTTGAAGTTAATATGGCATGGAATGTTTCTTGGGAATTTTATCTTCCCCGACAGCAATTTTCTTCTTTTTAAATAATTTATTCCAATATCATTCTTTCAGCTACACAGTCATAAGGATTGTCCAGAGGAAAGCTGCATAGGCAATTCTGTAATTGAGCACTGGCACACATGAAAACAAAATACCAGAGGATAGAGTCTAACTCCATGTGTCTTTCTCTGGTGTGTTGCGTGCAATAGCTGAAGCCTTTTTTTGTATTTTGGGATACTGTGGTGGTGTTCTGCAAATCGTGTAATTAGCCATGCTTTAGTTCACAAAATTAATTGCCTGGAGTTTGGAATTAAGATCACATGGGCACACACATGCAAAAGGGAGGAAGTAAGACTGTTTGTGCAGTCTTAAATGTGCTATGCTCTGAAATGTAGCAAAATAAGTCCCTGAGAGTGTGAACTGTCTTTTTACTATTTCCATTTATGCAGCTCTATTGTAAAGGAAGATCAGTTGTCCATGTATAGGTATTACTGTGTTATTGAGGTGGTAATAAAGTAGTGTCTTTGCATGCAGCCATGATTAATGACAGAAATCCTTGAATTACAGCACAATTTCTCCACTTGCCCTCATTCCAGACCAACTGGAGTAGTATTCCTGTTTGATTTTTGTACTTGCTTATCTCCTCTGAACTCCCATTAAATTGTTTCTTGAGGCTCAGATTTTTTTCATTTAAAAACGAGCTATTAAGCTGAAAGCAGAGGCAAGAAGAGTCTCTTGAATATGTGGAAAGAGATTTAAATTTAGGACTAGTGATTGTGCTGCTCTTAGCTTTGTTTTAACATCTAGAAGGCAGCTGAAACTTGTCTGAAATGAAAAATTTTAAGCACAGTTTAAATTTTTTATTTTGTGTATATGTAGGTGGGTGGGAATTCTGTGCTAAGAGAGCTGCGAGAGGGATAAGTAACTGAAGTTTGCTGGCATAAGATTATTTAGTCCAGTAGAAGAAAAGTTGCAGGGCAATGACACAAATTACATACTGTAAATGAGCTATAAAATGTCAGAGGAAATTCACTATCAGTAAGTGTAAATTAAAACTTGTGGGAGAACATGGATCGAGGTGGGGGGCAGCGTTGCAAGCTGTACTGCAACGTGAAAGATTTTTCGAATTCAAACTATTGTAGTTTAGGAAAGAGAGCTCGGAGTCATTGGGACTGTGAAGAGTAGAACAGCAGGTCTATTTCCAGTTGCCATCTAGGAGAGAAGCGGTGTTGGGAATGACTGAGGTAGCAGTAGCAAGGAAAACAGAAAAGGAATTGTTACGCCTTTGAAGGAATCTCACCTTCCCACGTCTTGAAGTGTGTCTGCTCTTTTGGTCACCTCAAAGATGTTAAAACTAGAAGAAGCACGCTGGAGTAACATGCATGGTGGAACTTACGGAATGATCTATGTGTTGGGAGAAACTTACATTAAGGTTTTTGTTTTGAGAGGAGGTATCTGAGGTTGCAAAAGGAGTGTATATAGAACTGCAGATGAGACTTGAAGAAGGCAAAGAATGTTTATTTTTTCTTATTTTACAGAAATGAAGGGATATAATTTTAGACAGGTTTTGTGAAATAAGAAGGAAGAATGTTTTTTCTGCAGAGACTGTAATTGGTCTGTGGCACTTCTTGCCGTAGGGTGACGTTGATATATCAAAGCATGTATCTATTCAGACAGCAGTCTGGGTAAAGACATGGCAAGCCCATATGTGGATCTGTCCTCCATAAATCAATGCTTATAATCTTTGAGTCAGAAAACCTCTAAGGTTAGATTACCAAGTGGAAAGTATTTTGTCATTGCTTTTTTCTTTCTTCAAATACGTGCCATAAGATAGAGTCTTTCATCTGGCTACTATGGTTGCTTTAATGTTCATCCGAATCAAAACTACACTCAGTTTGCCTTTGCTCAGTTCTTGTGCATGCTACTTGGGCAAAATAGAAAAAACTTTGGCGCTTCTTCATCCCAGGCTGCATTTGTGGAAATGGAGTATTGATGGAATCGTCTCACTGGGTTTGTGTCACCTATTTTGGTGGGATGAGTTGGTCTCAGTCTTGTGAGGATTCATAAAACACTATGATGCAGCATTGTCAGCTGGATTTTAGGTCAGAATACAAGGTTTTGGTGCTCTTTGCAGCAGTAATCTCCCTCAACCTGTGAATTGCATGCCAGCTGCCACCCTCACCTGCCATGCTCCTTACATAAGGGAATAGGGGAAACCGTGCAAGATTTCTGCTCTAGTTTGTAGTCACTGAGAGCAGTTGCAAGCAGGGCTCCTTATGGTGTTTGTCTAAAGTTAAGGTTTGTGGCTCAACAAAACTTTTTTCCCTTAAAACTAAACATTAAAAAAAAGATGAGCTTGCTGTCTCTGTGGGGGCCAGTGAAGAGCCCACAAAACCTAGAAAACTATCTCTTCCCAAGCAAAAGTCCCACTTGTTTGCGTTGTTTTAAATCTATCTGTTAATACATAGATATCCAGTGTCTGGGAAAGCAGACAATGCAGATCTTAAAAATAGTTTCTGCTTTCCCAGTCACATGTGATACATGCTTATTAAAAACACTTTTCTAGAAGGTCTTCCTATCTAAATGCTGCAGTATAAACAAAACTAATACTGATAGTAAAGTATTACTGTGGGGAAAGTGAAAACTACTTAAGTACCTTAGCTCTGTCTGATTTAGAGTTTTAACAGTAGCTCATAAAACTGGGCTTTTTTCTTCAGCGATGTCTAGTTCTAGTACCTGGTAATTTTAGTATTTACAGATGTCTTTCTAATATTAGCTCTGCTGCTTCTTCTTGGGGGGGGGAAGCTGGGTCTGTTGAAACAGTTTAAGCATCAGATTTCTTTTCTGATTCCTCAGTTTAGAAAGTAAAGCAACAGGCAACTCAGCTGACAGACTGGGCTGCTGCAGTAACCTCCTGGGGAAGCGGTTGTGAGGTGGGGAGTGGTGGGCAGCGTCTTCGGCTGAACACAGATTACAGATGTAACTGTAAGACACAGGAAAACGATCTTAAAGAGAGGCTTAACTTGGGAACTAGGAAAGAGCAATCTTTAGTTTTCAGCACGATGTTTGTAAGACCTCAAGTAGATGATCCACAAAACTCCAGAGCTTTTTTTGTGGTTTTGAAGAAAACCTGCATACCAGTCTATATATCCAAACAAACAGACAAAATTGGGGTGTACTTGGAGAGGTAGTTAATGAGCATTCAAAGCGTAGCCCAGTTCTTTTTAAGTGAAAGCTATGCTTTCAAGTGCTACACATGATTGCTCATGTTTTGGGTTTTGGTGTGTGTCCCCCCCACTGACCCCCAAAGGGTATGTGGCCTTTCAGCTTCTTAAATAAAAACGAGTCTGCACTGGGACAGACATATGACAGAGGATTAAAATTGGATGGCTTATGCTACCACTGCTGCTGAGCTCCAGTTTAGTTTGCCCTTATATGCAAAGCTGAAAGTTGTGCTGGTATTTGAACTGATTCACAAGCAGGTCACAAGCTTCTGCCCCGAGGGTGACTTGGCTTATTAGAGAGGTGTAGTTGCTGCATACGGTTTTAATCCACTGCTGCATGTCTGTCAAACCAGTTTAAAATGTTTTTATACAGGTAATAAGTGCCAAAAATAATCTTTCTCGTATTTAAAATCCATCTGCAGTAATTATAGCCTGTTAGAATCAAAATGAAATAGCCTTGCACTGAAATCAGAGTAGAGCTGACTGCTTTGGCTAGCATGGTCAGTGCTAGTGACATGTAATACATGGGCATATCTGGCAAGACGGCTTGTTTTGAAGTACTTTTAAGTGGTACTGGGTAACAGAACCAGAGACGATCTCTTTAAAATGACTTTTGCATCTTCATTTTTTTTGGCACTGCTGTACTAGTTCTAAGGAACTCTTTGAATCTGAAAGTGAAATTGAGGTTAATACTAAAGTTAATAAAGTTAATACTAAGTACAACTACTAAGTAGACTCTGACTACTGCATTCTTGCCATCTTCTGTGTACAGATATGATGGTCCTTGATGCATAACAAAAAGCTTTATTTACCACTCGTCTACCTTATTCACTGCGTGGATAGTTCTTTGAAGTTTTCTTTTTAAAGATGATGTTACAGACTTCATGCTTGCCACCTAAGCTTTGATCAGAGATCTTATACTGGCATTTCTGAGGAGCTATGAATTAATTTGTATCTTAATATTGTGACACAGAACAGCCTTTTTTCTCTTTATGTGCTAGCAACAGAGGCCAGGACTGTCACTTGTCCACTAACCTGAGTTCAGTAACTTGCACAGCATTGCACAGGTGCTTCTTGTAGAAAGAATAGCTCAGTTCTGTTGATCTGAGAGCAGTGTTTCTGTAGTGCCTTGCTTGATTGACTTAAACCAACACCTTTTTCAGCCAATAGTGTAAGTATAGGGGCCTAGCAAACAAAAGGCTTGCTAGCTTCTGGAGAACTTTGTCCTAAAAAGAGCACAGAATTTGGGAAAATGGGGAAGGAAGCACATAATGAACTTTAATCTTACGCTAGATGTATATGGGTTGAGTGGATAACCTCAATTTATTCTCTCTCACAATACACAATTTCTCTGCATTCACTTTGCGCAACCTGCTCTTCCTTAACCCCGACAATGGCCAAACAAACCCCCAAAAAGCTTAAATATATTTTATCTTAGAATATGTTGACATTCTAGAATCAATTAGTGGTGTTGGAGCCTTTGTACTTACTGCTTGAGTTTCTGCTACAGTGACTTGTAGTGTTGGTGAATGGTCCTCTCCTCCATAGAACAGTAGTAGAAGGAGGTGACTTGCTTCTGGTTGTTGGATACCATAGTCGAGAGCTTAAAGTAGCGGTCCAGGCTCAGACTTCAGCTCATCTGGCAGGAGGTGTGTTGTCTCATGATCAACAACTAATGCCTGTCTCTAAACGTCCTCCTCTTTCCCCCTTCATTGCTCCTGCAGCCATCTTGCAATTCGTGTCTTCCATTGAAACTTCTTTGCCCTGTCCTGTAGTACACTAGCAAGATTCTTGAGAGAACATGAGAGAAGCAGTTTTTGTTCTCTGTTTCTGTGACTTTATGTGAGCAAAATGAGATTTGTCTTTTCTGGAAAGGTCTAAGCTGTGTCAACACCATAGTATTTTTGCCTGAGGCAGGTTGATAATACAGAAGGGAAAATAAGTAGATGTCTTTGAAACAGACAATGCCTGGCAACGTTAACTGTAAGTGCTTTTAATATTTTGGTGGACTTGGGATTGGAGAGAGCAAAGTAGAAGACTGTAAGGTGTAAGCAACTGATTTCAGTCAGTAGTTTGGTAACTGCAATTTAGTTATTATTAAACTGTTAGTAATCTATATGTGTGTGTGTGTGTAGGCCAGAAGCGAGCACCTAGGCGGGGAGAACAGCAAGGATTCAATAACAGAGGAGCAGAGGTGAAACAAGACAAAACTGAATGGAGACCATCTTTCAGGGAATACCGTTCCTATGAAACAGAAAGACAAGCAGAATTCACAGTGGAAAGGTATGTATCATACAGGAAGAAGTAAGGTGCCTCATGGAGGATCTGCAGAGGGGTGGGAAGGGAAAGGCTTAACCTTCTTAAAAACAGATCTAGTAGCCAGATGTAACTTGAAGGCATGGTTGCATTATTAATGTATAGATTTGTTGCAGGATGACTTAGTTCATGCCTGTCAGAGCTGTAATTTCGGCTTCCTTGCAGATTGGAGTAGTTTTGTTAAATGTTAGAAATACAAGGCAAAACTGAAAAGTGTAAAGATCTGAAAACATAACCCTTAATCTGCAACAGAAATGTTCCTTTCTGAGCTCGTGTATCAAGCTTTGCAGAACATGTGGTGCAGGTTCTAAGTTGAATGGGTTTTACTGTTCAAACTGAAAATAAACCTGTCACACTATTTACTGCTTGGACAGTGAACACATATCAATTTTGCTTTCTTTATAAGTACTAGAAAATTCTACCTAAACCTTTAACGCTTGAGAGCGTGGCTGTTCTTACTTTACATCACAATAGTTGTTATTTAACAAGTTCCCTGAAATTTTTAGCAGTTGCATATAAATCTGGGTTTAGACAGTAGAGCTGCTGCCTGATAAAGTTGCTGAAAATTTGACAGTTTTATAGTGTTTTATTAAACTTCTCTAATGTTTTCAGTATTACCAATAAACAGCTGATATTTCTGTTCCTGTTACCTGTAATAATTCCCCCTGAGTTCAGTTTATGTCCATTTTTAATGACAAAACTAATACAACTGTACTGTGTGCTGTGTAAAGATGCACTCTAAGCAGTGTTGTACAGCTACTGTTGTGCAGTAACTCTCACATACTGATGTCTCTCACAGCTGCACAAATACAACCATATGAATTCTTTTCTCCTTAACTGTTCTTTAGGAACAAAAATCTAACTAGAAATCTTTTTAGACCAGTTGAAAGATTAGATCGTGAAAGGCCAATAAGAGGTCGTGGCGGAGGAAGAGGTGGAATGCGAGGTAGAGGAAGAGGTGGTGGAATAAGTAGAATTTTCGATGGCTTTGACCAAAGAGGAAAACGGGAATTTGAAAGACAAAGTGGGACTGATAAAACGTAAGTGTTCTGTGTGCTGCTTTTTAGTTGGTATACAAGTAAACAATATTCAGCACTGCAGTAATGTCTCTTAAGTATTCTGTTCCCTTCTGTATCCAAATTGGCTGGCAAAAAGTGAATACTGGTTTTAGTTTGAGGTCCTAATGGAAAAAAGCTCTTAAACTCACAGAACCCTGTTTCTCTTTCTAGAGGAATGAAAGCAGATGACAAAAAGGGTGGAGGAGGAGCTCGCAACTGGGGAACAGTTAAAGATGATATGAGGTACAACATACACTTGTGCCCCACCGTAGATCATCATTTTCTCTGGCCCACCTTAGATCATTATTTTCTGTTCATCAGTTTCATGTCCATTTCGAGCTTTATAAGCCTTGCTTTCTGTTAATTGTTGTGGTGAATGTTGTTGTGACAAACTTAGTTTTACAGTTTTCTGAACTTGTCTCCTTCATGAGATTAAATTGTACCAAAAGCATGGGGCTGTTTCTTCAGTTAAGACTGCCAAAATCTTTTGATTGGGACCAAGTTGTCTTTTAATTGAAATAAGTTACGGCTTTTCTCAATAGTCAAGGAAGTGGGACTCTAGTATTTAATAGCATTGCTACAAAATGCTGATTAAAAGATTGAAATTCTGTTAGTGGGTTTAAAGTCCAGTCTCTTTTTCTCAAGTTGTATGTATCATTTCTAAATTGCAAAACTGTAACGCGATTCAGTGAGGCTCTAGAGGTAATATTTAGCTGCCTCTACCACTGAAATACACTTTAAAGTGCACAGGAAGAACAGTAACAGAATATGATGGCTTATTAATGGTCAGATCAAAAAACCCTGGGAATTTTCAGTTCAATTCTGTATTTTTCTTACTGGTTTCTGTTTGGGTTTGTGAAAAGTTCACTGGAAATGTCGGGTTTTGTCCATTCTTTGCACCTAGCAATAAGCTGCTTTTTCCAGTAGCTTTTGTTCTCATGAGCATTTAGAACTCCTTAATTGAAGGCTGATAAAGGACAGAGAAAAGGCATCACTTTGAACTTACAGAAAACATCTTTGCCCACATGCACATTCATTCATGAAATTGTTTTAAAAATAAAATTTTGTTTTTAAAACTTACATCGTGGATTCAGGCAATCTGGCTAAAAGGCTGAAAAATACAGCCTTGATGGGTAATAATTTTGGGGCTTGATATTCCAAGTTCTTCTGAAAGATTGTATAACTTCTGTCTTCTGTAATATTTCATACTAAAAGTAAAAGATTTGTTAGGTACTCTGGCTTATCAAAACAAAGGATTAGCTAGGTTAACATAGTTCTGAGCTGATAGCACAAAATTAGCTGACCAAAAGCACAAAACTAGCTTCTGTAGGATGTCAGGGAAGGTTGTGTGAACTTTGTAAAGTGCAAGAAATTTAAGATCCTTTATATTTATTCTCCCTAGTTAAGATTTTTTTTTTTTAGTTCAGTAGCATCAGAACTTATGATATAAACATGAGATATCAGTGCTTTCTTGTGATGTGGTGCATGTGGTAGAAGTGACATTAAATTGGAATTTTCTAAGCAATTAGAATCAATTTAGAATTCTAAAAGCATGTCTGTGCCTTAATTGTACTCAATGATGCATCAAAGCTAGAAGGTGTTAATTTTAAGTATGTATGCCTTCCAGTGGAATGGAAGTAGTAAGTATGCTACTCTTCTCATTTGAACAGTGAACTAATGTCCATGTTACAGAAAATACAAACTTAGAGTATGAATTTTGCTGTTTAATTTCAACTTTGTTGAAAAGAAACAGAAAGGCAAACCCAAACATCATTGATACACTGTAATCAAGTACTGATATTAGTATTCACGATGGAATTATTTTGTCTTCATGCATACTTTTCACTTTTTTTGATTAAAAGTATGTAGAAGTCCTAATACTTCTCATATTGTTAGTTGCTCAACTAGTCACTTAGTAGATCTACTGCCTGCTTATGATCCTAGAGTTTTTCTCTATTTTTCCCCTTCCTAAGGAATTCTGGAAAAAAGTGATGTATTGATCTGCAAGGTTCTTTTCCAGTGTGACCTGTGAAGACTTAGTGGTTTTTTGTTTACTGTTTTAGTGGGATGGAACAGACTGCTCCTACAGAAGAGACTGCAGAAACAGCTGAGCAGCCAGGGGCATCTGAAGGAGAGCCTCTGAACAAGTATAGTCTGACTAAAATATTTTCTTTCTAAATGCAAAGAAAACAATTGACTGTTACTGATACACCTGTATTGGGAGGCATACTTGAAATGTAAACTGTGAAGTTTTGCTAGTGCACATATTTAAAAATAGGAAAGCTTTGCCTATATTTATGAGTCAAGACTAATTCTGACTAAAGCTTGGTTTATACAGCTGCAGATTGCATTTAATTGCCAGTGATGCTTACATTCCTAAGATTGGGTGATAATTTAAGGAGGAGCTACATATTGTCTGTTACCTTTTTAACTTGGCTAATTTGTAAAAACTACCCTGGTTTTTTAAATTCTCTATGAGAAAAAGACATTCAAGGTGCCTATGCAATCGTACAAACACAATGAAAATACACTAAGATGAAAGTCTCTAAGTCAGTATTCACCAATCACTAATACCATGCAGTTGTCATCTGTTAATGAAGGGCCCATAGAACTTGAAAAACTTGCTGGAAATGGTCTTGGCAGTAAGCCTTAGGAGTAGGGAGAGAGAAATCTGCCCCTCGCCTTCTGGCTTTCATTCATATCAGTGTCTGGTGAGAATTTACTTCACAGCAAATAAACACTGGCTTAAGAAAAAGTAACTGGACAATCTTGTCCAAGTAAGAGACTTCAAAGAATAATCAAATAGTATATAGTGAATATCTCCTAATAAGTGAAAGAGGATCAGTGCAATATGTCAGCCTTCTCTTCTGCTATGAAGAGAAATTAGCTTGCTATGAAGCCTTTTTTACCTAGTGATGCAGCTCCAGTTAGTAGTGGCCTTGGTTCATTTCTTAATTATAAAGCTGACTAGATTACAAAACCTGTTTTATATGTTCAGGTTGTATAACCCTGTAAGAAGTTGAGTTGATACAGCTTTGATTCTTTTAATTTTAAACTAGCTTTTAATGTATAGCTAAAGGTGTGTATACATGAGGAAATGTGTCTCTGAAATTGAAGGACTATGATTGGATTTCCAGAAAACTGTTTCTAGACTAAAATCAAATGGGTAGTGTAGATAAACTGTCAAAAATGCACTATATTAGCTAAATATGAGAACAGTTACTCAGCTTTTCTTGTCAACTACCTTTACTTGTTTCAGACTTGTATTTGTTTCTACGCCAATTCAGGCTCTTTGTAGATGTGTCCTGACATCAGTTCCATGTAGAGCATAAGGCATGAGAAGTATATATAGTGGCAAAGGCATCTGACAGAATCTGCCAGTTGTCTTTAATGCTTTTACCTTTCTGAGAGATCACCAGGTATTTGGTCAGACTGTGAGCCTTTCTGGAGATTTTACTCCTCTTCATGCTTCTAAAAAAAGCTTCGTTTAGGAATAGTCAACTGAAATCCGTAAGATTCAAAAATGCATGTAACCTACAAGTACAAAATTCTGCATCATGTATTCTTTTCAGGGTGGTAAATATTGTCCTAAAGACTCACAAATCTGTATACAAAATACGAATTACATATACCTCATTACACTTACCTTTGGGGTTAGTGTCAGCTTGGTGACTCTATGTATTTTAAAATAGGAGACATTGTGTGAATAGTGCCTAGGTAATTAGGGATGGTTGTGTGGCATACACCTTAACAAGGTGGAATTATTTTTGTTGTTCTTTTAATATTTAAAAGCAAAAGCTGGTGGGCTATGGTTTTCAGGTTTCAGGATGTATTTTAAGGTCTTGTATGCTTAAATTGCCCCTGCTTTCCAGGATTGCTGGATTCTGGCAGGTAACATGCACCAGCAAAAGATTCTAGCTAGGCTACCTTCTGCTTTTGCTACAGCCTCAATACTGAAGGTGTAGGGGTGTGTGTGTGCTTAAGCTTCTGCTAGGATTGTTCTCATTTTGACTCTTAAATGCGGTGACTCCAAGCAATCAATTATTTTTCTACTGCTTTATTGCAGTTGTGTGCTTGTATTGCGGAAGAGATGGAAAATGTGGGTTTGTTTCTTCTCTTATTCTCTTTCCTGTTGTAACTGTTTCCATTTAAAAGAAAAAAAAAGTATTCCTGGAAGTTGAGAATAATCTGTCTGCATGGAGATACTGTATAGCTTTCTGATGTGGTACAGGTTAATTTCAGTGCAACCCTGGAAAGACTTTTGTGGGCTTCTGTAACTTAGAGGGTCTTGCCTTCAGGACTGTTGTTGAGAAAAGAGTTAGTATTTGCAGAGTTATTTGCAGAGTTAGTATTTATTCTGTGGGGTTTTCTTCCATTTCTTCACATAGGACTTTCTTCCTTCTTTGTGGAGCTATGTATTCTTCTGATCATTTAATAGGAAACTTTCAAAATTTGTCTTCAAGTTTGCTGAGCTATTTATTTCTCTTGTTTGTGGTGGTTTGTTTTGTTTTGTTCTTGGTTTTTGGTTTTTTTTAATAGTGACGTAAAGTTATCCGTAGAACAGGTGTCCTGGTTTCAGC
>VZTQ01012058.1:0-16634 GCA_013400755.1 Pelecanoides urinatrix | reverse complement strand
CTGTGCTTTGTGTATACCAATTTCTTTCTTCATTGGCCTTATTATTCATAGTACGTAAATGGAAGATAAAGAAGCCAGGCAACAATGGGGGAGAGGAAAATAGAAAATATTTTATGTCTCCCTTTCCCCAAATAAAACACAGAAAAAGAAATTTTTAGTAAGAATTAATTGCTCAACTTATTATATTTAACCTGCTCTTTTAAAATCATCAAATTCTGATGGATTGAAAAAAGCTATATAGATCCCTGAGCTGGACATTTTCAAAAAAAAGTATTTGATTCTGAGAATTTAATATGAGATGTTCTAGCCATCAAGAAAACATTTGGCATTAGCTCTAGGCTACATTGTTGATTACGCAGCAAAGTAAGAGGGCAGATTAATTAGATGTTTCAAAACATTTCCATATTTCCTTATGATGGGAAAATTTAAAATTATTTTTAACGTGAGATTTATACTTCTTATATCTTTCAAAAATGATTTGTCTCATTTAAGAATATAAATTGTAGTCTGTCACTTTACTTCATGACTAAATGTTTTCAGATTTCAGATGCCTCATTTTCAGTAATTATGTTACATTTCAGTACCTATTCTCCTATATCTTACATTTGTGCTTTTGAGTTATAGTGACATCTTTGTGAGGTAATTCCTTAATAAAATCTCTGCAGATAAGAACATTTTCTAAGCTATCCATTAAGGTAAAAAAAGAAATTAAGAGCTCTTTCTTTGTTCTCCCTCCAAAACCTAATATTAGGACATAACGACCATCTTTCACCATGACAACAGCAATCACCTCTTCTCTGGTTTTTAAAAGTTACCACCTTGCTTCCCTGTTCAAATGACTCCCCCTAAGAATATCTTACCTACCTATTGCTTTGACCAGTCACAAAAAAGTCCTGTAATATTTAACAGGGATTAAACNAATAATATAATAATAATAATATGTAATGAAAAGGAAGACAACAAAAAGAGAGAGAAATAAAATCCAAGAAAGAGAAGTGATACAAATGGAGAAAAAAAACCAAACAAAAACAATTGTTCATTGACCAGTGCCCACCCAGTCCCTGAGCAGTGGCCCCCTGGCTAGATTTCCCCTAGTTTATATGAGCATGACGTCATATGGTATGGAATATCTCATTGGCCAGTTTGGGTCAGTTGTCCTGGCTGTGCCCTCTCCCAGCTTCTTGTGTATCTCCAGCCTTCTCAGTCGGTAGAGCATGAGAAGCTGAGAAGGCCTTGACTCTGTGCAAGCACTTCTCAGCCATAATGAAAACATCTCTATATTATCAACGTTATTTTCAGCACAAATCCAAAACATAGCCCTATACTAGCTACTACGAACAAAAGTAACTCTAGCCCAGCTAAAACCAGCACACTACTTCAAAATGAATATTACATTCTATTTAAAAATAAAATATTACATTCCTTTATCTAAAAGTAACGAAGATGAAATAATGGATTAGAGTCTATCATTTACATAATTTCTATTGTTTTTTGTTTAGATGTTCTTTGATTTACTCATGTTCTTTCCCCTTCACTTAAGGAAGGAACTTCTTAAGGAAGGACTTCTTCAGGATAAATTAGACTGACATCAGAAAAAGGCAATGTTAAAACTTCTGCTAAAAATATATGTATATATAACTAAAGCTGTTAAGGATTTTTTTTTTTTTCAATGAATCCTTTAAAATAAACTCAAATCAGTATTTTTTAAGTTTAAAAATTTCTGAGTTTCATTTGTTTATTGTAAAATGAAGTTTGAAATTGTTGAAATTCCTGTTTCTGTGTTTTAGATTAAAATTGATCACAACATTAATTTCTTATATTGACATACTTGGTGTAGAATTCATCTTGCATAAATGTATGTCTAAGTCAGTCAAACAAGGATATTGTCATAGTCTGTGGAGTTAAATAGTTAATTCCAACATAAATTTTATTTCAATACAGAATAGCAGTCTAAGATAAGATATACCGATAAAACCAGGGCCTATTTCTTTAAATTGAATATATTACATTGCAAAAGATTGTTCAGGCAACTGTATCCCATTGTCATGTCTGCCTCTGCCTCCTTCTGGTTACTGGTCCATCTAACAACTCTATATATAAAGAAATCATTGGTTTTGTTCAAGGAGTATGTTTTGTGTTTTTTCAATGAAGATTTCATACCCTTCCTGATAATTTGTCTATGCTTTCTATGTGTTTGTTTCTAAATAAAAATTCCAGGATGAAATATTGTCCAAATATAGGAAAAATCACGTTTTATGCCCTTGCAGTGGATTTCTAGTTTTTCTGCTCCAGCATTCCTGGATTTCACCACACAAATTCCCAGGTAGAATGATTATACAAATCTGTTAAAAAATATATGTAAGGTAGTTATTTGATCAGAATTCAAACATTTGTGTTTAATGCATATGAGAAAATTCTGTAAACTAAAAAAACCCAAACTTGAGAGCCTGTAAATGTTGTCATTTTATTTATTTATGTCAAGTAGAAGTTTGTGTCTTTTTATTTTAATATACTTCCCTGTATTCCTGTCCATATTAAACACCAAGCTTTCCAGAAGATGTATTAATTGTTTAATCTCTATGACATCACAAAGATTAACAGAATGAAAATATATTAAAAATTAAAATTCAAATTCAGACAGACATGGCACATGATTGAAAAGCAGTGTGATGTAAATATAAAGGTATGATTTATGTATCTTTATGATACTTGCAACTTTCTCTGTGCAACTTTTAT
Source organism: Pelecanoides urinatrix (assembly GCA_013400755.1). Lineage (NCBI taxonomy): Eukaryota > Metazoa > Chordata > Aves > Procellariiformes > Procellariidae > Pelecanoides > Pelecanoides urinatrix. The sequence continues at coordinate 13,898 of VZTQ01012058.1, read as the reverse complement.
TTCAGGGCAGAAGATTTTGCAAACTCCTTTCTTTCTCAACTACAGTGAAGATGTTTAGAAGAGTTTGGGTTTTATATTAAGCTCTGTCAAACACTGGGACCAGCACTACTTTTCTGTGCTTGTCTTTGCACTACTTTGTACACTAAACACTTCTCTCTCTCTCTATGTATAAGCACTCATCTGTGCAAAGAATATAATCTAACAGAATTATTAAAATTACTCAAGTGTACTTTCTGTAGAAAAGGGGGAGCAAAAAAACCAAAAAAACTAACCTTGCAAGAAACTGATGAATTACAGTCATCTTTTGCAAAATGAAACTGCAAATATAACCACAGCTAAAGGAAAAAAAACTTAAAAGGCAACTTGGAGTTTGTTTCTAGGAACATCTTAGTGCAGTGAACTATTATATAAACATTTTTGTGAAGAATTTCAGTTGTTTTGTGCACATTATATCCATAAATTATATTTTAAAAGAAAATAAGCTGAAAAGTAGAGCATTATTATCAACGGTGTTACTTACTGACTTGAATAAGGTAGTTGACATGATTTGAGATTGCTTTTGGATTACTACTATAAATTGACATTTTTCATGTTTAGTGTTTATATTATAAAATAAAGAGGTATCCATTTTCTTTGCTTTGTTTTTCCAAGCCATATATGTCTTTTTTAGATGGAAGTCAGACTACATAAATGCTAAAAGAAATACATGTCTAAGGATTTGAAAATTTTAAATCTATTTATATTTGCATAATATTTTCATGTAGCAAAAAATAATTTAACCATTAGATGTGCACTTCTACATGGTGGGGAAAAAACACTGAAGGTTTAGCAGCCTAAAACTTACAATTCTGGTTGGGTTTTTGTGTTTTTTCCTCTCCTCTGGGAAATAAAGCATTTCTTTTGTTTCCATTCTTATAGGAAATGACCAAAGATTTGTAGCAGGCAGTTTCAATCAAAATTCTCTTCAATTTTTTGTTATGTATTCCACATGGATTGTCATGGAATAAGTTTAGTTAGTATGTCCTTCCCTATTGCTTTCTTATTCTGGGTGCTCTTTGAAATGATGTTTCTCATGTAGTGAGTAATCAAACATGGTAGATGGCAGTCAACAAAGTCTGTGAGATTATTAAAGAAATGTGTGTTAAATTTCCAAAATTTTCAGCATATTTCTAATAATGTAGTCATAATTGCCATCCTGTAGTTCCCTCCAATATATATTACAAAAAAATATATCTCTGCTTGAAATACTTTAGTTCATTACGGCTGATTAATAGAGTGATTACAGCTCATACTTGAAGGCTAACATTTGAAATCTCATTTCTGTGTCATCTTTAAGGAAGAAATTATTCTCATAATTTCTCAATATGTTTACCATTTTATCTCTGAGTCACTTAACTATACCAATTCCTTTCTACCTTCCAGTGGTCCTGTGCAGTATTATTTTTGATTTAGCTCTTTCAGAGCGTGCTGTATAGTCATAATTATAAAGCAGAAACGTGTAAGGTAATTGACTCCTTTTGGAACAGGGAATCTCAGTTCAATAAAGCCCACTTCTGAAAAGCTGCATATGATGTGCAGGTAACAAAAAGGCTTTGTGACTTTCACTACATCAGATGAACATACATAAGTTTATGGGATGTGATGAGATGCATCCCAGTCCTGAGGGAATTGGCTGGTGTAGTTGCCAAGCCGCTCTCCATAATATTTGAGAAGTCATGGCAGTCAGGTGAAGTCCCTGATAACTGGAAAAAGGGAAACATTGCACCCATTTTTATAAAGGGTAGAAAGGAGGACCCTGGGAACTACTGACCTGTCAGACTCATCTCTGTGCCTGAGAAGATCGTGGAACAGATCCTCCTGGAAGCTACGCTAAGGCACATGGAGAACAGGGAGGTGATTCAGCATGGCTTCACCAAGGGCAAGTCTTGCCTGACCAACCTAGTGACCTTCTATGATGGAGTGACCATATCAGTGGACATGGGAAGGGCTACTGATGTTGTCTATTTGGACCTCTGTAAGGCCTTTGACACGGTCCCCCACAATATCTTTCTTTCTAAACTGGAGAGGTATGGATTTGATGCGTGGACTGTCCGGTGGATGAGGAATTGGTTGGATGGTCACATCCAGAGGGTAGTGGTCAACAACTCAATGTCCAAATGGCGATTGGTGATGAGTGATGTCCCACAGGGGTCTGTATTGAAACCAGTACTGTTTAATATCTTCATCAATGACATAGACAGTTGGCATCGAGTGCACCCTCAGCAAGTTTGCAGACAACACCAAGTTGAGAGGTGCAGTTGACACGCCTGAGGGATGGGATGACATCCAGAGCGACCTGGACAAACTCAAGAAATGGGCCCATGTGAACCTCACGAGGTTCAACAAGGTCAAGTGCAAGGTCCTGCACCTGGGTCGGGGCAACCCCCAGTATCAATACAGGCTGGGGGATGAAGGGATTGAGAGCAGCCCTGCCAAGAAGGACTTGGAGGTACTGGTGGATGAAAAGCTGGACATGAACCAGCAATGTGCGCTTGCAGCCCAGAAAGCTGTATCTTGGACTGCATCAAAAGAAGCATGGCCAGCAGGTCGAGGGAGGTGATTCTGCCCCTCTACTCCACTCTGGTAAGACCCTACCTGGAGTACTGCATCCAGCTCTGGAGCCCTCAGCACAAGACAGACCTATTGGAGCAGGTCCAGAGGAAGGCCACAAAAAGGATCAGGGGACTGGAATGCATCTCCTATGAAGAAAGGCTGAGAGAGTTGAGGTTATTCAACCTGCAGAAGAGAAGGCTCCAGGGACACCTTATTGTGGCTTTTCAGTATTTAAAGGGGGCTTATAAGACAGATGGGGACAAAATTTTTAGCAGGGCCTACTGCGACAGGACAATGGGGAATGGTTTTAAACTAAAAGAGGGTAGATTTAGACTACATAGAAGGAAGAAATTTTTTCCAATGAGGGTGGTGAAACACTGGCACAGGTTGCCCAGAGAGTGGTAGATGCCCCATCCCTGGGAACATTCAAGGTCAGGTTGGACAGGGCTCTGAGCAACCTGATCTAGTTGAACATGTCCCTGCCCACGGCAGGGGGGTTGGGCTAGATGACCTTTAAAGGATCCTTCCAACTCAAACTATTCTATGATTCTAGGATTCTATGAACAACACAGAAATAAAGTGAGAGGAAAATACTCAATGACCATGATTTCATCTATACTCAAACTTGGCTCATATTATACTATCATACAACTTTGTACTTAAGGCTTATAAGCACATAAGTTTAAGTATCTTTAGTCTATATAGGTAATGGATCTTCTTTTACAGTTGATTTCTCCATGGGAGAAATTCCACGTGGGAAATTGTCAGTATTTCTGTTTTTGCACATACAATTAGTACAGTTTCTAGTCCAAATGGCTTTTAAGCCTCTATTTAAAGAGTAGAACCCAGATTACTACTGAATTGGTGTAAATACATATTCTCCTTTGAGCAAAAAATTTGCTTAGCATGATTACTGAAATGAATTTCTGTGGATCCTGTCTACGTTTCTGGATTTGAAAAAGCATCTGGGATTGAGCTGCATGAAACTTGAATCCCTCTAATATACCTTGCCAAACCTACAAATATCAGTCTAGAACCATGATAGCTGGCAGAATTTATGTGATGCTATTTCTAGACATTGAAGAAATCTCCAATTTCATCCGTAGGAGTTGGCCCAGGGCCTGCCACTACAATTTCATTCTGCAATATCCATTTTCTTTAGTCTAAACAAACCAGTGTGTTCAGCCCAAGACAAGAAAGCGCACAATTCTGTAACACAGTCATTATATCCATTCATGCAAGCTCTTTTCCAGTGCTCAGTTCATTGAGAGTTTAGCCCTGTTTGGATACTTAGGCCTTTCATTTTCAGTTTGTGGAACAGTGAGGGACCCTTGTATAATCTAGACCAACTTCTTGGACAATAATGACAATAAGACTTCCACAGAATAATTTTGGTTCATATTAAAATTTATTTATCAGAGGAAAAAAAATCCAGTTGGAATAAATGATGAAAAATCAACTGTAATATTTGTTAAGAAGAAGAAATAGTTGATTGTAGAAGAAAACTGGGAACTGATAGGGAGATTCAGAAAGATTGCTTATGTTAACAGAATAAGAAAATGTTTTTTCCAGCAGTGTTCTGGTGGGGAACGTGGGAAGATTTAATTTGTCAAGGATGTTGTAGTAATCAAACTACCATATGATAAACTCTCAATGGATATATTACACAGAAAGAACTTGGATGTGAGTATCCATAGTGAAGTCCAAACAAAGTATGATATCCATTTTTCCTTTTTCTTATTAAAGCTTCTTAATAATTTTGAGAAGCCTCAGCACTTATAAAGTATTAAACAAGCATTAACAAGATGCAGTGCTAACATCTCTCTTTTTGTAAGGATATTTTATGGTTTTGCATGCAACCCATTCAGCCTTCAGATTCTGTAAGAATCTTAGCTTTCATTAGAAAGATCAAATTTTAGTATCATGACTGAGGTGAAATATGTCAAGGACATTCTGAAAACTGAAAAACTGGAAAATAAAAATTCTCCCAGATGTATGACTTAAATGAAGGGGAAAAAAAAAAAGTCCAGGACTTCTAGGTCATATGCAGACCTCATTCATAACTTCTGAAATTTACAATACTAACAGAGTCTTTTACTTTTCTTCTTCTTCCAAAGCCTTGGGAGCCATTGCTCTAAACCTTATTTCATTTTCTCCTGTCTCTCATACACTAGTGATTCCTACTCACGTCCTTTTTTCCATTTATCATCTCTCTCCTTTTCTGGATGATTTGCTTTCAATCAGGTACTCAAAAAATGTTACATTTTCTCCACTCTCTACCCTAATTTAAACTAAACTGTTTCTATATAATGAGAAAGTGAGAAGAGGAGGATTTTTTTTTTTTTTTCTGACTTCTACAAATTTGCCTGAAACATTTAAGGAAACATGAGGTCTTGTTTCTGTTACATGAGATTAATTTTATTTTTATTTTTTTGCTTAACATCTTTAGAATGTCTATCAAACTGTGAAGAGCTGTCAGTGCTATCAACCCTCCAAGCTAGTCTTATAAAGCTGTGAATTTTATGGAGCTTTACGGAGTATAACTGAACTAATTTAAATACTGGCAGTTCAAAGTTCTTAAAATGCTCTTTAAAATGGGAGGAATATTAATTATAATCACATCTGACTCACAGGCACAATCTTTACATAGTGTATTTTATTAGTTTAGCATGTTAAGCCAGGTTATAAAACCAAAGGAACATGGTCTGTGAAGATCATACTCTCAGAATCTGAGTCCTTCAGAATCTCCAAACTGCAATGCTCCTGACAGTCACCCAAATGTGCATCTTCTGTCATTCTTCTGTCACATAATTTACCATGGGTATATAGTACCAAAGGAAATGTTTAAATTGCTGTTACATAACAGTGATGATCTGGCAGCACACATCAGCCAATTCCTGCCCCCTTGTTTTTGGTGTTGTTGGCAAATATATAGCCCAAATGCAATTATCAATTCCAATCATCTGGAATGACATAATCACACCTTTGGGTTACTTTGCCAGATGCAGCACAATAACAGACTCTAATTATTCCATTGTGCTTACATACAGTATACCAATTTCTCTTGACTTATATTAACATACGGAAGACTACATAGAAGACAAGAAAAAGAGAAAGAGTTAGGAGGAGGCACTACATATCTGAGGACTGCTGAGCAGGGACAGGATTCAGCTGCCAATGGGGCAAGGCTGTCTATGCCTGGTGAGGGAAGTGTCTGGGGGACAACATGGCTCTTATATCCTCTGTGAATGCTGCATGACCAAGGTCCATCTCAAATGCCTGTAGGCAAATGCAGGCAGGATGGGACACAGAATGGTGTGAGGTTCTCTATCATATTCTACTTCACTGAGTTGCTGCTTGTATGATTAGCTCTTATTTTCCCCCAGTGTTTGCAGAAAACTCTTGGCAAAACAAGCTGAACTTGAGTCAGCACTATGCTATTGCAGCAAAGAAGTCCAAAGGCTTACTGGCTGTATTAGCAAAAAATAAAAAAGGGGGGAAATAATAGATTTTAACTCAGCATAGTAAAAAAACAAAACAAAACAAAACAGAACAACTGAAAAACAAACTTCCCTTGAAACCTTGTAGTAAATCTCTAATGACATTATTCACAGGGCAAAACCCAAGAACTTACCATAAAAGCAAAGCAAGTCAGTGAAGTAGGGTATGATACAAGTTATGAATTTCAAGTATCCTGAAAATATGTCAGTATGTCATCTCTGCTAAAGACATATTTAGAAAATAGTGTCGAAGGCTTTCCAAGATAACATTTACTGAGTGCTTTGACATACAGCAAAGAGGTGTTTTTTGCCCTTCAAGATTGCTCTTATTTTAGAGGACATGTAAACTTGTGCGAGGGAGCTGAAAAATACCTAAGGAAAAGTTAAAGTATTTTCTGGTAAAGTTCCTGATAATGGAATAATGTTATCTTTTTCTTCTGAAATTGCTATTTTGAATTATTCCTTTCCTGTTGTTTGGCTTTCATGAGTGTTGGAAGAATGTCTGTGCAGTAATGCTATAAAAGTAACAGGAAATCATGGAATGATGCAATCTTTCTTGAACACTTTAAAATCATTTAGTCAGTACAGGCTTACATTGTTTATGGATTTACCTTTTAGCAACATCTGCTTTTAAAAAAAAAAAAAAAATCACTAAAAACTTGTGTAACCATTTTTCTCAAATGTGAAAATTTCTCCTGAACAAGATGATATAAAATTCAGGAGCAGTTATATTCAGTACCAGGTAGGACAAGCCTTCTACAGAGATAGTAGGAGCTTTTGGTCCTCCCACGTACTCAATAGGGTAGGACACTTCATTCTTTCTTCCTCAGCACTGGAGGCTTTAAAAATGTAACACACAGAGTGTTAAGATTTCTTCTAGACATTGTTGATGAAGTTCCCTAAAAATAACACTGTGACTGAAGAGGGTAGAAGTCTTGCAGAGCAAAAGTAAACCCTCTCTAATCTATCTTGCATCATTTTTCTGTGGTTTGTTCTCTCTGTAATGGAAAAATGCCAAGTTAAAATAATATTTGTATGATAAATGTTTCTTCTCATAATGATTCTGGAATATATAACAGTGGGCTTAAAAATAATACAGAAAGCCTATACATGTTTTGAATACCACTGGTGTCACCTCTCAGGAATTTTGCAAGCAATTTACCTTGGAGTGGGAGGAGTGCAGGGCATCCAATAAAAATAAACACCTAATAAAGGAAGAGTAAATCAAAGACAGAGTTCCTGTCAGCCTTGTATGGCTAAGAAATATGTTTGTCACATGACAAAAAATGACACTACAAAATTATATAATTTGTATTAAGAGTAAGAAGAAGGAATGCAACACCAAGTTGAGAGGTGCAGTTGACACACCTGAGGGATGGGATGACATCCAGAGCGACCTGGACAAACTCGAGAAGTGGGCCCATGTGAACCTCACGAGGTTCAACAAGGCCAAGTGCAAGGTCCTGCACCTGGGTCGGGGCAACCCCCAGTATCAATACAGGCTGGGGGATGAAGGGATTGAGAGCAGCCCTGCCAAGAAGGACTTGGAGGTACTGGTGGATGAAAAGCTGGACATGAGCCAACAATGTGCGCTCACAGCCCAGAAGGCCAACCGTATCCTGGGCTGCATCAAAAGAAGCGTGGCCAGCAGATCGAGGGAGGTGATTCTGCCACTCTGCTCTGCTCTGGTGAGACCCCACCTGCAGTGCTGCGTCCAGCTCTGGAGCCCTCAGCACAAGAAAGACATGGACCTGTTGGAGCGGGTCCAAAGGAGGGCCACGAAAATGCTCAGAAGGATGGAACACCTCTCCTGTGAAGAAAAGCTGAAAGAGTTGTGGTTGTTCAGCCTGGAAACAGAAGGCTTCAGGGAGACCTGACTGCAATCTTTCAACACTTAAAGGGGGCTTATAAGAAAGATGGTGACAGACTTTTTAGCAGGGCCTGGTGCGGCAGGACAAGGGGGAATGGTTTTAAACTAAAAGAGGGTAGATTTAGACTACATAGAAGGAAGAAATTTTTTCCAATGAGGGTGGTGAAACACTGGCACAGGTTGCCCAGAGAGGTGGTAGATGCCCCATCCCTGGAAACATTCAAGGTCAGGTTGGATGGGGCTCTGAGCAACCTGATCTAGTTGAACATGTCCCTGCTCACTGCAGAGGGGTTGGACAAGATGACCTTTAAAGGTGCCTTCCAACGCAAACTATTCTATGATTCTATGATTATATGAATAGTAGGGAACAAAGACATGTTTTGAGAGATCAATTTTCAGAGATCATTATCATCCCATAGATAGCCAGTGGAAAGGGAGATTGTTAATAAATTTCCCTAGTGAAAAATTTGGCACTGGGAAGTGATACTTAGAGTACAAATTGTTCAGGATTAGAATGATGGCTTAGAATGATGGCTTAGAACGATGGCTTAGATAGCCTTAGAATGATGGCTAGGAGTTGCCTTGGAAGGAATCTTGAAAAGCCACTAAGGATCAGGCAAAATTTCAAGTAAACTTATAAGCAGTGGAGTTTTTCCTCCTCTTTGTATTCCTGTTTCAAGTGTTGTGTTCCAGAACCTCACCTCATATGCTTTTGATGATAGATGAAAATCTGTGATCCTTTAACAGAAAAAACTTTTGAGTATAATGTACACTTATAGTGTTAAATAATTTATCTCTACAGTTCAGTCCCAATGCATAAATACTAGTTTATTCCCAGGTTATTTCTTGGTGTGAACAAATAATTTTCTTCTGGAATGAAATCTGTGTGTGGTTCCAGACTTCTCTAGGTTACTGATGCAATAGACATTTGATTCAGCTTCTGCTGCTTTTCTTCTCTAGCACAGTTCTACCATAATGTTACTTCTAGGAGACACAGCACATACTCTCACTTTTGTACCATAATGAGCATTCTGATACACTATATCATAACCATCTTATTATCTGAACGCTTCAGACTGAAGCCCTTTAACCCCAGTTATACAACCATAAGACATAAAGACTCAACGAATTCTAGATAGGCTGGAAATAGTCAATCTACTACAAAGAGCTAACCCATGTTCACTTTTAATGGGAAACAATATTTAAAATGCTTTTGCATATTATATAGCTACTGCCCACTGGTGCTGAATAAAAAATCTGAGTGACAGACTTCTTGATTTTTTTAAGTAGTGATGTGACCATATCAAGTGTATCCTGAAAAAAGAGACCACCATTTTACAAAATGTTAAGGTTGGGGTTTTTTTTTTTTTTGATTGTTTGTCTGTTTTTTTAAAATCATCATAATCCCTGTGATAGTTTTTCATTTATAATATTCTGTGCTTCTGAGCATTTTCTTCTGATTACCATAGTCTATGTCAAAACTGGTGGATTTTTGAGTTCCTGGTTGATGATGTGAAATCAGCTGTGTCTCAAATATGTCTGTCTTTCCTGTGACTTAGTTTCCATTGGAAAGAAAAACCAGGAATGTGGATTTAAAAGAAATAGAAGCTCAGCATTTCTTTGGGAGTCAGATCCAGTTCTGGCAAGATCACAGTCCACAGAGATGTGCCCTTTGATCTGGAAATAAATTTAGCTATCCAGTGGTGTCATTTGAAAAAAATAAATTTTAATCACAGGTGTAAAACACCATCTTCTCTCTACATCTTCAGAAATTTTATTTAAATCCCTTAGATTTATGCTCTCTTTTCAATGCCATGTCTTTAATTTTCTTGGATTTACTGGAATTTGGCCAAATAACCTTCTATTCCCTCCTATACTTCTGGTTTATCCCCTAAACCCACACAGAGGAAGAGTAGTAAAGAGATCACCCATGAAAACAAACGTACTGACAAATCAGAAGTTTAGCAAACTTGAGTTATGTACAGTTTCAGCCCATTTAAAATCATTCTGGTTTGATTTTAGTTAAAAGACAATGACCTTTTTTACTTCTGAATACAAGAATACACCTTGTTGAACAATACAAACTGTGATCCCTGGTTCTTTATGACTTCAATGTTTCCTATGTTCTCATTGCTCTCTCTCATATGTTTTTGAAGACAGAGTAGGAAGAACTGGAGTTTCTTTTATTCTATGTCATATGAATGTCAGTTTTCTAAATAGACAAGTGGTGTTAGTACAAATACATAACATTTCAGTTTCAATATATTATTCCTACATACATTTAAGCTATACAGTTCTTGAAATTGAACTCGGGACAAGTAGGAATTTTGTATATGAATCATTCCATTGATTTTAATAGAAGTACTCATCCAAACAAGCAGTAAATATTCTGGCCTTTGCTGCTCCTTAATTCTCTACTGATTTTTTTTTTTTTTTTTTTTTTTTAAATCCTAATCCTATATAAACTAATCTTATAAGGACAAAAAGATAATTTGGTTTCAGATCTGGTCTTTCTCAACTATAAGACATCCATTTGAGATGATTTATATTTGAGGAGAGAAATTTCAGAACAGTAATCACAAAATATGTGGTGTTTATAATTTAGATTTTTACCTTTGAATCTCAAGTACCTGGGACAGTAGCACGGAACAAGGTAGTTTCTCTGTTATTCAGTTATGAAATGAGAAGAAAACCCTTTATCCCAGTGATCTGAGAGCCACTTGTTCAACATGTTTTCGCATAGGTTCATCTGATCAAATGTGTCTATCATTATCCAAAAAATGCCTTATTCTTCCTCTTAAAAAACAGGTTTCTTCACATAATTTGGCTGTCTTTGATAAGAAGCTTTTAAATTCCATCATACAACTGAAATTATTAGGCTCTAGATTTCTAAGAAAATATTAAAAATAAAAAAAAAAAGAAAATCTCAGAGTTAAAGCAGTAATAGTTTTCTGAAATGGAATAACAGTAATTAGTGGTAGAAGATGAAAAAGAAAACTTATATTTGGAACAAGAAATGTGCTAAGGGGAAAAAAAAATCTCTTTTAAGAGAAAGTGTAGGTCCTAAAAGAACCCATTAGATCCTGAGACATAGTCTTACTAAACATATTAAGAAAATTTCATTAGGGAATTAAGAAGAAATCATTGCATATTGTGTTTTAATTTAAGCATTTCCTTGTTATACTAGTAGTTTACATATTACAAAGCCATGGACAAAGGAAATAGAAAGCTATTTGTTGGGAATATAGGAAATGGTATGAGTGAAAACAAGCAAGTAAAACTAAGATAGATTTTTAAAAACAGTTTTCCAGACTCATGCTTTTAGATCTTGCTTGTATCACAAAGCTCTTTGTTTAATGAATGTATTTTCTAAAATGTAACACAATGGTGGCAACACATATCTGAGGATTTTACAGTGCTACCAATAATCCATTTATCTCTAGATAGTAAATTTACCCATACTTAACTACATTAACATCTAATTCATTCTTTCATTCATTTATACCTTCAGAAAGTCAGTTGGACTGATTGAAACAAGAGGTTACTGTATTCAGAATATGATCAGAAAAATATTTCCTACTGTCCTGGTTTCAGCTGGGATAGAGTTAATTTTCTTTCTAGTAGCTGGTATAGTGCTGTGTTTTGGATTTATGATGAGAAGAATGTTGCTAACACACGGATGTTTTAGTTGTTGCTAAGTAGTATTTATACTAAGTCAAGGACTTTTTAGCTTCCCATGCTCTGTCAGCGAGAAGGTGCACAAGAAGCTGGGAGGGAGCATAGCCACGACAGCTGACCCAAACTGTCCAAAGGGGTATTCCATACCATATGATCATGCTCAGTACATAAACTGGGGGCTCTTGGCCGGGGGACAGCGATTGCTGCTCGGAGACTGGCTGGGCATCGGTTGGCGAGTGGTGAGCAATTGCATTGTGCATCCCTTGCTTTGTATATTTTATTATTATTATTCTATTATTCTATTGTGTTATTCTATTGTGTTATTCTATTCTATTATTCTATTATCATTCTTCTATTCTATTATTCTATTTTTTATTATTATTATTATTACTATTTTACTTTATTTTATTTCAATTATTAATCTGTTGTTATCTCAACCCACGAGCTTTCTTACTTTTAGTCTCCCAATTCTTTCCCCCATCCCACTGGAGGTGGGGGGAGTGAGCAAGCAACTGTGTGGTGCTTAGTTGCTGGTTAGGATTAAACCACAACAGACTCAAGACCATCAAATCAGCATACATTGTAAGAGAAAGCACTGGAGCAATATAAACTATATCTGCATAGAGGCTGAAAATCCCATACAATTAAATGAGTCATTTTAGTGGAATCCTTAGAATTCATATTTAAGATTCATCCTAAGATATAACTTTGTTGTGCCATTATATACTCTAGCTACTCTAGCTTTTCTAGCTACCGATTGCCATCTGTAAATGAGGAATTCACAACATACAACTGATACAACTCAGAAAAATGTTATGTCATCTGGCTATATTAATTACTTTTGGCAATCATTGTGGGTGATTTAAAAAAAAAAATGCTTTCCCAAACTGAGTTCCTTTCGTTGTGGAAGCAAGAGCACTCCAAAAGGTCAATGGGAAAGAAGAACATCTGGTAAAGAGACAACTGACCATCCCTCTCTCCTCCCCTGCTTCTCTCATGCATACTTATGCACACATATCCAAACCACCCACCCTTCTGTTTGACTGAGCTCAAAACATCTGCAGTGAGGAGTCCTCTACTCTCAATTTTCTCTTACTTTTCAAAACCAACCATCTCCAATGTGGTCCTGGTTTAAGGGACTAAAGTAAAAATAAGGTTATCTCAAAGTACTTCCCACAAGTGGTTTTTCTGAGACCTTCTGAAAATACATTTTCCAGAACTGTTATTCTATAACCTTCCTTATTAGCTAGTGTAATGGTAATATCCTGCCAGAAAGGAAGGCATGACAGTTTGTGATTTTACACCATTTTTCTCATTGTGAGTGACAGCAAAACAACTGGACTATCCAGAGAAATGTACTTTAAGAATGTACATGCTGTAGTCACAGTCCCACCATCCTTTGAAATGTAGCAGTGGCAGCACATTGTACTTGGTAGCTTGACTGACAGAAAACTGGGAGGAGTCAGGAATAAACCAAGGATAGGTATGAAGTCAAAATCAAATTAACAGCCCATGGTATCTGATACTGGTTAGATGAATAAAAATTTTGTGGTTTTACCTTAAAACACTCTGTACTTAGGTAAGGTAATCACAAAGGTGCTTCCCCAGAGGCTTCTCAAAAACATGAAAGAGCCTAAATGTTGTTACTGTCACTTCTATCATTAAAAAGGCCAAGCATTGACCTGGCAAAGGAGGTGAGTTTTTAAGTGAGCAAGCATTTGGGAAGCTGTCATTCAACAATAAAACGGCCATAACAGAGAGGAGAAACAGAAAGAGCTAGAAACCAGGCAGGAAAACAAGTTAGGTTATTTTGCTAGTGCCTCCAAGATAACTTTTCTGTAAACAAAAGCAAAAGCAAAAACAAGCCCTTAAATATTGACAATTGCAAAAATAAGGTAAGGAAATAACCTCAGTTGGAAAAGGAATAACCAATAAATAAACAATCTAGCTATGAGGCTGCTGGATTTTTCTTATTATCAGATAGATTCTGAAAATAAAATAGATCAGAGGGAAAGCAGAACAGCTCAATTCCTACCAAACTTTCACCAACAAACACCAGTAATATCTCAGGAAAAAAAAGGAAAATTATTTGTCTGTTTGTAAATTATTGCAGTTAGTTTATCAGGATTTGCAAAATAAATTCTCTTGGTATAGGCTATTGTCCTGGTTCCAGCTGGGACAGGGTTAACTTTCCTCCCCATAGCTTGGGGATGTGCTGTGCTGCGTTTCCCTTTAGTATGAAAGGAGCACTAATGGCC
>VZTQ01012055.1:14347-83461 GCA_013400755.1 Pelecanoides urinatrix | reverse complement strand
TAGGGAAAAAAAAAAATCAAATATTGCTGAATAGCTATTCAGAAAACTGGAGTTGCACATGACAGGGAACCAGAAACAACCATCATAAATAGTAGCCATGAACATTTCCCCTGCTTGAACTAAACAAAGTAGTCTTCTGCTCAAAGTTATGTGAGATGTTAAAACTATTTTTTAACTTTTTCAAACCTTCAGCAAGCACTAGCAGGTCAGTTATGATTTAAGTCATGGCCTCCATCTGGCCTTTATTTCAGGCAGTACTTCACTCAGAGAGTAAACTAAGGACCCAACTTAAAAAAAAGGAGTTTATTTTTAGGAACCTATAGTCTTTGTTAGACAATGCAATGTAGAGTTTTTGCTTATCACAATATGCTTATTTTAACATTAAGCACAGAAGTTAAAATGATCACATTCAAAAATTTAGCAGTAAGTTAGGTTAACCATGATATCATCACGCCCAAAAAGGTCCAAGCAGTTACAAAGATGCATTGGGTGTATCAAACATGGAGTAATATGCCTATACCACATTTATTCACTAAGGAAGATCCTTTAAGAGCAGCATTTAAATGTGCGTGCTACTACCAAGGGAAAGGTAATTTTTGTATAAAGGGAACAAAGGTAATGTGTATCATTGTCACAACCTAGTCTCACCATTACTGGGGCATGCAGTATTCTATTTAGGAAACAAGAACGTACATATTGGAGATAATGAAGCAAGTAGTAATCCATACTCAATATCCTAGAAAAATGTCAATAACCAAACTGACTGAAGCCGTAACATTTCACATTTTTAATTAGAAAGCAAAACTCTCATCTTGTAATTTATCTGACCCCAGGAATTTTCAGTGACCTCTACTTTAAAAGACCCACAAGGTTAGAGTAATTTTTCTAAGAGAACCTTACAGTACTCTGCCACTCAAAATAACAAAGCAAAGTTGGCACTAACAAACCAAAATACATCTGCATTAACCTTCTGACAAGTTCCTTGAAAGCCCTTAATTTAAAAGGGTACCTCTCCTGAAGCCAAATAAAGCCTTTCATCAGATATCATCTGCTACTATCCATGGCAGGAAGTTTTAAGGGAAAATAACCAACACACAAGCATGACTTGACTGAAAACAAACTAGTACTTAATTCTCCTATCACAAGCATTTGGATTAACAATTTATATATTTAATTGCTTACATTTGTGTAATGCTGGTTAGTACAACCCAGAAAAATGAAAATACAATTTGCATAGCAACTTGATTAAAGCACACAGGAAACAAAGCAATTTTTTAAAAAAGCTATACTGGTATAATCACATTATAAAATACTGTTTGAAATTAATTACAGTTTTTCCACTTTTGTTCCCATTCATATACTGAAGTTCTGCAGTAGTAATTCTACAGTACCTTGCATGGCACAAGAGCAGTCCTTTCAAATGAACTAATAGAAAGTCCACAGGGCATTGCTGTTGCAACATTTCCTTCCAGTAGTATATACAGTTGACCACTGCTGGCTTCAGTGGGCTGAACTTCAAGTAAATTTAAGGAGGCTGAAACACACAGAAGATACAGACTGAATCTAAACTCTAACAGTAAGCTTTATTATTTAAGTTACATTAATCTGAAACACAGGTATTTCATAACTCCTTTTTTAAAGCAGGGTAAAAGTACTGTAATGCACTGAAGCAAACCTGGAACATCAGGAAACACATTAGATTTCACTTCTGCCAAGAGATTTTATGCAAAGTGTTCTCCAGTATTTTTGAGATCATATATCAGTTTGAAGATGTTAGAATAAAGCAACCACAAAAGTCAAGTTAAAAGCTATTTTCAAGTTGTAATGACTGTGATTTTTAAACACCTACTTGCCTGCCTTCCCTGTCCCTTTGCCCTCCCCTGCAACAAAGCATGATAGCAACAAAAAAAACCAACCAAACAAACAAAAACCAACAGGAAAACCACCATTCTAACCTCATCTTCCAATGCAATCAGTAAGTACCTTGAAGTATTGCTTTGCCTTTTAAAAGTTAGGAAAGCTAGAAATCTCAGAAATAAAAATTTGTCATGAGATTCTGGAGCCAAGGTATCAGCATTTGACTTGCAGTCATCCTGCTTAACTTTACTTGCATCAGCACCTATTCTACAGCAAGACACATTTATATACCATGAGATACACTAATCCATTTTACTGTTATTCAGAAAGAATGCACACATTGGCAAAATGACTCAACTTTATGTGAAGATGCTTTATAGCATGTGTAATAAGACACATGAATGAAACTACGAAGTAGTATTCTATTAATTTAATTGCTAGATAGGTTACTTTGTAAGCGTATATTTAAAGTGAAAGTAGAAGAAATGGAGGGGAAACACTGTTTAAGTGGTATCAAATTCTGAAAATAACTTTAGTCCAGGATTTTTCACATGTGAAGGAGAATTTAAAGGGAGAAGAATGTATGATTTTCAAATCACAAGATTTAATAAATTCTTTCAGAAGGTCTGAATGCTTCAGACTAGAAACCTAACAGTTGATATCAGTACTAACAGGAAACTTACCAGATTTCTTTTTTTATTCTTACAACTCATGCATCAAAAGACTTTCAACAAAACAAATTTTTTAGGATTTTGGTCAAAACTGTACACATTCAGAGAACTTAGCACAAATACTTGTTCCCTTTCCACTAGAGCTACCAAGACTTCAAATATAACCTTGTAGTTGGATAGGGCATCTATCTGCACAAGCTAAGTGCTCATCATCATTCAACTCACTACTAACATTCACCACAACAAAATGAATATATTCACGCAATGCTTAACTGAAGCAAAAGGAAGTTTAGTTTTTCAAACCTACTGATCAAGCTGTCATACCCATTGGTGCAATGCTTTGAAATTGAGTGGCTGACAATCCAGACACAGTTTTCTTCTGTTCAGAAGTTGTAGCAATAAAAGCTTGTCCCCTTGTAACTGCAGCTGCAAACTCCATTGCCTCCCGGTCTGCCTGATGAATTTCTGCATTATGACCCTGCTGCCCAGGAGATGCTTTGAAAGGCACCGTTTCATTTTTGTTATGTACCTGATACGCACAAACACAAAACCAGAGTTAACATTCAAGCAGTTCCAAATCACAGCAAGACAGTGTTAAAGTTAACACGTTGCTCCTTAAAACTGAATTTTGCTATCAGACTCAGAGCTCAGCATGCTGCCCCTGGAAGGAAGACACCAAGCTGAAAGAGCTCAGGGATGGTGGAGGGGGCTTAAAGAATGATTCCTGCTATTAACATTGCCACCTAGAGCACTGTAAAAGCGGAGAAAGCAACAGCCACTTTGGGTTTCCAAGTGCTGTATCTGTAATCTCACCATCCAAGCCTCCATCCAAACTGACTTTTCAATACTCAATAGCCTCGGCTGCCCTGGGCAGCAGCTTACTTCACCTGTGTCGGGAACCAACTCTAAGTACTACAATATTTGCTACAACTTTTAATAGAAAAGCTGATGAGACATTTGTTCTAATTAATTTCAAAATATTTTTTATAATTAGATTACAAGACTCAGCCAACCTGAACTTCAACATGAATCTACAGATATTAAGTAAACCTATGTTAATCATCAGTTTATTACACGATTATAACTCACATCAAATTTTGCCATGTGTGCAACTCTTCTCTTTTGTCCAGGAACGTTTACTTTGGTTTCTAATAAGTTGAGATCTACATTTCCTCCAAGGGCCTATTAAAAACAAGAATAAACTATTTAGACCAGCTGTTATGAAGCTCTAGACTTCAGTAATAGCCTCATGACCCATTCACTCCAATGTTTCAGGATATTCCGTCAAAAAACTCACCAGGAAAATTACAATTCTAACAGTATTAGCATTCAGAACAGTTAAGCCACAGTGCTTTGAAGCTGAGGCAGTAGTACTCAAAGTTCCTATATTTGTTTATAAAAAGGAGACTACTGAATACACAACTGCCTCTAAAAGGTTGCTTATTACAGTAAAAGTAAAAATGGCCACCCCAAGGCAGGGAGCTATTCAGAGCAATTTTCTACTTCAGGAAATATACAGATCACCCATTGTCAAACTAGACTGGAGAGTCATAAGTGTTGCTTATGACTTTGTCTACTAGCGTTGAAGGCTCAAATATTTAACCTTTATAACACACATTTCGGAAAAAGTATTTGAACTCAACTACATATCACATCCTGTCCTCATATGCTCAGAAAAAACACCCAAGCAGGGAAACAAAAGGAAAGGGAAACAAAATACCTGCTTATCACCATCCTTCTTCTGTGCTTCTCTTTCAAACTCATCAAAAATTCTCCGACACTCCTCTAAAGGATCATCTGATTCAGAGAGCTCTGTGTCCTCCCCACTGGGTTCCGCTTCCTCAGCAGATGAACTCTGCTGAGTTATTTCACTTTCTTTCTTATTTACATAATAAGTTGGATATGGGTATGTATCTTCTGGGCTATCACTACCCCCATTTACTTCTATGCTCTGGCTTTCCTCTGTATTTATTATTTCCTTATAAGGTCTTTCAACTGGGGTTTCATCTTTTGATGAATGACCAGTATACAAGACAGTCCGTGTTACTCTTCTGCTGCTCACACAGTCTTCATCAGTAATATGCTCCTGAACAAATGCTTCGACCAATATATTGGCTTCTACATTTCCTTGCTTCGAAATCCCCTTCTGCCTGTCTGCCTCAATAGAAGCAGCTGAAGATACATGTTTCTCCTCAGTATAAGCAAGTGCATCTCTTTCCTCCAAAACCTTCAATACATCAGTGTTTACATCATGCAAATAAATCTCATTTGCCTTTGGAGAAACATTGCCTAGTTCTTCAGATTTATTTAAACCTTTGCCATTCTTCCACAAAGTGATAATTTTCTCTGATTTTTCTTCTGTACACCCAAGAATGTCTTCTATAGCACTATCATGTAATTTTTCTGCACATATTACAGCAGCCAGTTCTTTGTCCCTGTTCGTATAGTTCCTACTTATTCTTGGCTTCTTACTAACACCTTGTGGTGGCACATCAATGACAAGATCACATTCATCATCAGAATCTTGAAGTTTTATTTCAAGTTTCACTGGGGAAGAGTTTCTTGATCTCTTTGTGAATACACGTCTACTCCTAAATGGAGACATCTTTGAATTCCCATGCTGATTTTCACATGGAAATACTTCTGTTGGCTTACACTGCTGCTTAGCATTTTCATCTTCATTTGTTACAGAGGAGATAGAGACACCTGCAATATAATTTTGTAGAAAATTATATTCTACATCAAACAGTGCTTGATAACTATAAACAACAAAGTGTTTTTCTAAGTAAAAAACAACAGCCATCATTTGTATACCAGGAAACTGAAACCACGTGACACGTATGTGCTAAAAATGCAATACAAGTGTTTGGAAGAAAGTATCTTACTTTAAGATAATTTTTCAAGGGTTAAAGTGTTTATAATCATTTAATTGGGAAGACTGTACTGTGAGAGTTCCTTCCGTCCCTCAATTTCATTCTTGCCTGAGTGTACTGCTATTTTAATCCTTTTGGGTTTTCGTAAATCGTCTGCTTCTTGAGGAAAGACAGCTATGACCTTAAATTAAGTCATCCTAAGCTACAATCTACAGATTTCAGCTGAGGAAAAACAATCTGTTTTATTAATTATGCACAAGACTACAAGTCTCATTGTCCCAAATATCCAGTAACATTTCATGCCAGGCATATTTATAATTGTGCACAAACTTTAAGCAGCCTTGAAAGTCAAATTTTCCAACTGCAGACTTAAGCAACTGATCATTATCTTTTCAGGTTTTATAGGCTGTGGACTGCCTACTAAAACTCAACCTGACACTTTCTCAAGGCACTATCTTCATCCTTACATGGATATTCTGGCAAATCACAAAATGTAGTGGTTATTACCCTCCCAATTGTATTAATTGCATACAGACACTGTCATCCAAGAGATCCGTTAGCATCAGTCGTGTATTGTAACAACAATGCTATTTACATTTCAGGGAATTACTAGAAAGTCACATTACATTAGTGAATGGGTTCCTTTCCAGGTTACTCAAAAATAAGTAATTTTGGCATTAACACAGTAACAATACACTAAAACAGGGCAGTATCCAAAACCTCACTACCCTGTTAATACTGTGGGTTAACCCTGCCTGGCAGCTGATCCCCATGCAGCTGCTCTCTCACTTCCCCCATGGGATGGGTCAGAGAATCAGAAGAGTAAAAGCGAGAAAACTCGTGGGTTCAGATAAAGACAGTTTAATAAGTAAAGCAAAGCTCTGCACACAAGTTGTCGTGGTTTAACCGCAGATGGCAACTAAGTGCCACACAGCCACTCGCTCACTCACCCCCCAACAAGGATGGGGGAGAAAATCAAAAGAGTAAAAATGAGAAAACTTGTGGGTTGAGATAAAGACAGTTTAACAGGTAAAGCAAAAGCTGCGCACACAAGCAGAGTAAAACAAGGAATTCATTCACTATTTCCCACCAGCAGGCAGGTGTTCAGCTATCCCCAGGGAAGCAGGGCTTCATCATGCCTAACTATTACTTCAAATGTCTCCCGTTCCTCCTTCTTTCCCCAGCTTTTATTGCCAAGCACAACATCATATGGTTTGGAGTATCCCTTTGGTTAGCCTGGGTCAGCTGTCCCACCTGTGTCCCTTCCCAACTTCTTGCCCACCCCCAGACTACTCACTGGCAGGGCAGCATGAGAAACAGAGACGCCCTTGAGTCTGTGCAAAAATCCTTCATCAATAACTAAAACACAGGTGTGTTATCAACATTGTTTTGGTCAGAAACCCAAAACTTAGCACCATACAGAGCTACAGAGAAAACTTACTCCATCCCAGCCAAAACCAGTACATCTCTCTACTTCAAAGAAATACTCTGAGCCACTACGAGCTGGTCACTCGTCTTATCAGAAATACAAATAATCCGAGAGAGGTAATGTTTCCTCACCTTTTATACAGGTGAGATACCATTTAGACTATGTGGAAATCTATGTTATAGCGTTATTCTTTGACTAACTAGAGCCTGAGCAAACCTTCAGGGTTCAAGCTTCAAATTTGCTAGAAATTGCAGAAGCCATTTAATGACGGATGTTGGTCACTTGAAAGGAAACACCTATGGACTCAGCCTTTGACAAGTCACATTATGCTGCACAACTACCTGAAAAATCAGCAAGTGGAAGTCAGGAAGGGAATGAGTCTGTGCTGTTTGTTCCCCCTCCCCACCCCCGACTGCCATAGATCTTAGCAAACATCAAATTATCCCAGTGCTTTTTCCAGGCTGCAATGCTTTATGCTCAAGCGCAGAAACCTTTGAGAAAGAAATAAAACATTACCATGTTTAGGTAACTGTAAAAACCCAGGTACTTATTGTGGAAATGAAAACTCCTGCTGCACAGAAAGACATGCAGAGTAAGAACCTGACCTGTGACTGAAGTTTTGGCACTCCTGAGTTGTGAAGGCAGAAAACATAGACATGATAGACTAAGAGACACTTTGATGGTTCCCTGGATTACATACTTATCAAGCAACTCTTAAAACTATGTGGAAGAGACCAACCCAAGGTAATCAGAAAGCAGCTACTTGTTTTTAATTATAAGCGTTTCAAACCCAGTTTGGAAGCAGGTTGCTTTTTTCATTAACATAGGCTGTTAGTATTGATAAGTTTGTGCTTCCCATTTTAAAGTCATTTTAGTACTCTGCTCCTCACCTCTCACATGCATTTGGCTTTATTGCCAACACTACTATTTCCGCTAATGAGATCTAGCTTACAGTTGCCTGAAAACACTCGGTCATAAGAGGAACACAACAAACATCAAAAAAGCTAGTTACAAATCTTATTACTCGTTACACTTAAGAAGAAAGTGGAGTACCATGGAAGAGGCTTATTAAAGTTGCAGTAGAAAATGCCAGTTATTCAGATGTGCGAGCAGGCTTTCTGCAGACTGCTAACCCTGGAAGGAAAGCAAGTGCCTTACAAAGATAAAAAGCAATTCATAGTACAGCTTCTGCTCTTCATTACAAGGGCTAAAGGTCACACACCACAAAGGAAAAGTGATATCCTCCTACCAAGAAAGAGAGGAGTCATCGGCTTTTATTATACTGTCACACAGCGGTTTAAGCAATCCTCCCGAGGCCAGCCTCCTGAAGCCTAACCCCAGGCACAAACACCAGCTTGTATTATAATCCTAGTATTGGCACTGCTGTTTGCCAAGGTGGGGGTGTTTAATTAATACTCTTTTTTCTCCTAAAAGCAAAGACAGAGCAAGACCGTAAAGACCCCCTACCGCGTCCTTTCACTCTTCAGCTCTCACGCACAGCACTACAGCTCTTTACTGAGCTACCATTCTCAAACGGCAGGAACGAAGCCATGCCCACGCCTCAGCAGTTTCGAGCACCCGCCACCGCCGCCTCTGACAGTAGCGTTGCCGCCTGGCAAGCAATCCCCCAGAACCGGCGGGGCCCTGCTCCCTCAGCACGGCAGGTCCCCGGCTGCCGGCTGCCGCCCCCCGCCCGCAGCTCCTGAAGAGGCGCAGCGGGACGGGACGGGACAGG
This sequence comes from Pelecanoides urinatrix, assembly GCA_013400755.1. Classification (NCBI taxonomy): domain Eukaryota; kingdom Metazoa; phylum Chordata; class Aves; order Procellariiformes; family Procellariidae; genus Pelecanoides; species Pelecanoides urinatrix. The sequence goes on along the minus strand of VZTQ01012055.1, from coordinate 74,896 downwards.
CCGGGCCATCCTTCCCGCCATCCTCACCCTGGCAACGGGCGGCGGCGGCGGCGCCTGGGGGCGGCTGCCCGCGGCGTGACGCCTCGTGGCGGCAGCGAGGCCGCTGGCAGCCGCCACCCGCGGCGCCGCCGAAGGCGCAGAGGGAGACGCTGAAGCATCTGGCGGGGCGCATCACCCACTCCCGGCCGCAGCTGGGCGCCTAAGGGAGGCCGCAGGAAAGCGCCAAGGAAGACCCTCACCCCCGCGGCCGCTCGCTTCACCGTTAAGCTGGCGGCGCGCGGCCCCTGCCGGCCAATGGGAGCGGAGGGGTGGGGCATGGAGGGGGCGGGGCCCCAGCCGCAACCCCGCCCCCGCCGGGCGCTGTGAGGGGCAGGGGAGGTCCTGCTCTTCGTGGGACAGAGCCGTTTCGTGCTGCGGGCGGGTTCGCCGGCCGTAGGTGTGTGTTGCGAGCCATGTCCCAGGCTGCCGTTAGAGCACTCGCGTCCGGACAGCCCCTCTGCCGCAGCTGCAGAACTACCCACCTGCCTGCTGAGAGGCTTCCCGGGCTCCCCGGGCTGTCACGGTCGGATCCATCTCATCCGGAACGGGCAGCGCGGCCCGCAGCTCAGCGCTGAGAACAGCTGCCAGGGTGAGTTCCCTTTGTTGTCCGAAAAGCGGATTTGTGCCCGGCGTGCAAGTAACCAATTCCACACGCTCAGGAGAGATTTGTTTTATTCAGGCCTGGGTGCTCCGTGGACTTGCCACAAATCAAACACACCTGCTCTAATCACCTTTCTGTTTATATCCATGCTTCTCATACATATTTTAAGATTCTCTTTTACATATTCATTAAAGTTCCAAGAACTCATTATAACACTACATCATCCTAGACACATGCGCACTAAGGTCTTTGGGGTCTTCTTAAGGGTCTCGGGTGGTCTCTGGTGGTCGGCAGGGTAGTGAACGCTTCGTGAACCTGTTCTTTTCTTCCCTTACAAGGTCGAGGTTTATCTCCGAGCCAGCTCTGGATCACGTTCATTTATGGTTCTTAATTTCAAGGTTAATCATTACGAGGGTCTAACAGTGCTACACACCTGCAAACACAATACCTGCTAGTTACCTAACTCCTAAGCAACAAGTCTTCCTTGTTTAGAAATAAAGAAGCGAGCAGTATGGAATAAGAGGTACTGTAACAGACTGTACCTACTGCATCACCTTCACGGGTCCAGCTGTCCCAGTGCTCTGCCTCCCACAGAGGCCGGGCACCCGTGGCTGGGGAGCTGCCTTCCCTAGCCGCCTCTGCGCGGGGGGTTTGCCAGCTTGTCTGTTGAGCAGCATCCAATGGCTTGCCTAGTCTACTCGCTCCCCACTGCAAGGACAGCCTCTGTTGCATGCTTGGAACCTGGCTCCTGTGGGTTTCATTTGATGCTCCTTGCTCTTCTGACTGGAATAGGTAGTCATTTGCTATTAGTTCTATCTGTGGCAGATAGACTCTGCTGCTCTCTCCACAGGGAGAGTCTCCCCTCCCTCCAGCACATACTCTCTTCCAGCCCACTTTTATGGTTGCTGTTGTGGAAGCAGTTCCTTTCTTCCGATGATCCTCGTCAACCTACCTTGAAAATTTTCCAGTTTTGTCTCTTGCTTTTAACTGTAAGGGAGCAGAATTGCACTCGGTATTCACAATGTGAATTAACTGGGAATTTGTGGAACAGGACCATCAAGTTTTTTATGCTGTTCTGTATTCTTTTCCTATTAATTCTAGTAGGCTGAGTCATCTACACTGTCAACTCATACTGGTGGGGTGAGCTTGAGTACCACCCCTAAGGCAAAACTTTAATTTCAGATAGTCAAGGACAATTTCAAAACATGGAAAACAGGAAAATAATAACAAGAAAAAGAATGAAGAAACTAACTGAAAATGGGCTGCTAATGCAACTGTCCCCTGCTGGCAGATGACCTGGTTGCAAAAGGGAAATCTGCGCTGTTGGGTGCAAAAGAAGATAATAACTAAATAGTGATAAATAAGAAAGAATGAAGAAAAATCTGGCATTGCTATCCCATATTTCTGCATTATGGGACGAATTATTTTCAGAACTTAAGTCATTAGAGCTACTTCTATGCGCAGGATCATGAAAGTTAATGAAAGGATTCCTGGTTTTTCAGCTGGCTTCAAAAAATAGCCAAGCAATTTTTCTAAATCGGTTGCCTTGCCTTGAAGGCAATACATTTTGGCTGTTAGCTGGAAACCCCGGGTTTTTGAGCCCCACTGCTTAAAATTTCTCTGTAGACCAGTCTATACATCTGATTGTGTGTGTGGGCTTCATTGCACTTTCCTTCCCCATGTCGGAGTAGGGTCAATTGAAGAATTGTTACTACTGTCTGGGAGTGGCAAAGACAGGTATGATATTCTGGGTTTGGGGCAGTGTGGAAGCAGAGGAAATAGAAAAATTGTGTTTTCTTAAAAGATCTACTAAGAGATCTTTTTTTCTGTTAAAAATACCTGCCTTGCTGTTATTTGGGCTTACATGTTATTGTATACATACAAACAGCATACAAGGCTGTTATATACACAAACATTCCAAAACGCACCTATGCTCACATAACTTTCCCAAACAAATTATATTTAAAAAAAAAAAGTTAATTATTTCTTAAAAAAATCTTAATTTAAAAAGTAATTATTGTTCAGAGATCCATCACTACATTGCTATTCAGAGTGTGCCACTAACATTGGATTGCTTGAGTTCATTTCCAGAAGTCACTGTGTTCCATCTGTTCCTTTTTAACTTGAGGAATAATGTGGAGCTGTCTTCTGGCCATGGTTGTATCTCTGCTTGATTCTGAAGCAGCTAATGTTTGCCTGCAAACATCTGCAATCAAATTTTAACTACACATCACTGTCTTACCAGAATATAAAGTTTATTGTGTCCTGTCATGAAATTTCAAGTTACAAATTTAGTGAATCACAAGTACCATTTATATAAACATAGTTGCACATATACCAGTATCTGAGTTAGAGAGCTTGTCAGTCACAGTCAATGAGATTCTATTTAGCTGTGGTCTCCATTTAAGTCTTCATAAGAAAGAATACTGCTGAGGCTTGATGCATGAGAAATTGGTGATATATTAGCTACAGAATTTATGATAGGAAGTGTTTCTGATTGTGTGCCTTTCCTATTAGTCTGTATGCCTGATGCTGTTTTCTCACCCCACAGGCTGCTTTCTGTAGCTCTGGAAACTGAAGAATCAGAAACTCCCTTCAGAGGCTCAAAGTAAGATGCAGAAGCTGGTGTCTGTTGTTCACGTGAGCGTCTGAATGTACAACAAAAATTCCTAAAACACAGAACAAAAATCATGACGTTATTCTAACCAGAGGAATCCAATAGAAACTTAACAGATACAGAGGGATAATAAATTACTGAACTTTGTTTTTTTTCAAGATTTAAACTGACAAAGGGGAGTATCTCAACTTATAAGGAAATATTTAGTACATACACTCTTGGTAATAATATAATTTCCTATTTTTTAATAATTTCTGCCTTCACTTTTCATTTGCAGGGGAAAAAGTAAGCAAATTAACTAGATGTGTGTACAGCCTTTCTGAGCTTTTATCACATTTTTGCATAGTCTTTAATCCTATATTTGGAGTAGCACCTTACTTTACTATCCAAATAATAAAGTAAAGCACATGATTGGAAAACTTACGCTTTCTCCATTCTGTATTTGATGAAAGTCATACAGCAGCATATGATAAATATTAAGGAGCAGGCAAGAGCTGTACATGACAAAGCAAGCATTACATTTACTTTAACATCTTCTTGGCTGGTTTCTTGAGCTGTCTTCCTTTGAAACAAATCAGCGTTGTCTGACACTACAACAGTAAAGCATACCACACCACTAGTATGCACACAGGTAATATCCTGGACAAGTCAATGTACACAGAAACTGATTATATCTATGTGATTTGCAAATGAAAATAAGCACTTCTTAATAAAAACTAATTCTGTGAAAACCCAAATCCATTTAGTTGTCGATGAATTGGCCCAAAGCACATCTTCCAATCTTTCTAGACATGATTTGTGTCCATCATAAAGAGTAATTCTGACAGAAGTTTAGTAGAATTGGGACTGTGGAGATGCTACTACTCTGAGTTTATTAGAATCCATTTTTCCACCTATGAGGAGATGGGGTGGTCTTAAGCATCCATGGAACCATCAATTCTACATGTTCCTAATTTACTCTGTGCAGAAACCATCAAGACTGCTATACTGTATTCTTACTTGGCGTTTCTTGGAAAAATACATTGCTTGGATGATATCTGATCTCACTGAGATGAGGAACTTGATTAAGTGCTAGTTTGATGATAAAAATGTCTTTGATGCAATTAAAAAAATCCATCTCTTCTGCATTTCCATCTGTTATTTAAATACCTAGGTAATTCTTTTGTTTCAAGAGAAACAGGTGGGATTATAAATAAATTGCAAGCAGTTGGCTGTTCTAGAGGGATTTAAAACAATTTGTGTGTGACTGCTAAAACAAACTTGATTGCGACATTATTACTTCTCTTGCCTGTGAAAAGGAATGAAACTCAGAGCTGTCTCCAATGAGCTGATCACTCTGTCTTTTAATATTTTAAGATTTTTTACTGCTTTTTATGGCTATGTATCCTAGTTTTGCTATAGTTCGTACAGATCTAAAACCAGCTCAGTTTCTCCTGATCTTGTTAACTTTCCTAAGTGCAATTTGTTCTAATAAGAAGTACCAATCAGATCTTTTAGCACTGTATAGTTTTTAAATGGTGAGTAATTCTCAGTCAAAAAAGGGTTCCAAACCAGTCATAAAGCTACTTTTATCTATCAAAGTGAAACTCCTTGTTTGTGCTCTTCTATTACTTTCAGAGACATCCTTATAAACATTCATAAATTTCGCTCTTGGATCTGAAAAATATAAGATATAATAATACTCCAGTATTACACATGGAAAACCTTACATTTAAGCAATACATTTTTATGTTATAATCCTATATATAAACTCACAACAAACAGACAAACCTTTTAGGATAATTTCTGTCCTTACAGTTTGGTTTCTAGAAATGCTTTTGCTTATTAGCCCTTTGTTAGAAAATGAAACGAGGTTGGTACATTTTTCTGGCTATTCAGAAGTAGAAACAAGCTAATTTATTTTGCCAGAGATAGAGAAAGCATATATTGCTGTGTCATTCCTGAATCAATATGGATAAAAACCATACAATCTCAGAGGCCAAACTGTACCTTTGCACATAAATGCACATCTCCCATTCAGGTCAGTAGAAACTTAGCTTCATCTATATATTTGCGAATACGTTTAACATTTTCCCTCAGTTGCAAAGTAGTAATAAAATGCAACTGGAGGTAGGAAAACAAGAGATACACAAACTAAAGCAATCTTCAAGGTTTTGGGATGGAAGCATGTTTTCAGATTCAGAGTACTTATTTGCATTACTTTTTCTATATCTTGCTGATATAGCCTGTGCAAAGTTTCATCGTCTTGGGACTTCAGTTTATTTACCTGCTAATAAGTGCATGTCTCAAAGACAGGGTTTGCCTAATGATTTTTACTTCTTCTGATTCTCAGCTGAAAATGTGATCTCAATTTCCCTTGATTTCAAGTTTCTTTTTCATTTCATATTTGCCCACCAAATTTAGAATTGCTGTTGTTCTTATACTGCCTAAGTAGATGAATTTAACTTATATTTAAATTTTGCTGAGACCTCTACCATACCATCCAAAGGTGGTTCTTCACCATGGCTCTGTGTGAGAGTGGTAAGGTAATGGGGTCCAAATCTGGATTCTGGAAAAAAAAAAAAAAAAGAACAGCTGCAAGATTATTCCTGAGATAAAAGCAGAGAAAGGAAAATCAGAAAGTTAGAAAGTTCAACATCTGAGATGAAAGGGAAGGAGAGGAAGCATGCCTAGGAAACCCGCTGCATTATTGTCAAAAGTCTAAAAGCTAGAAAAATCAGAAATTAATGTAGTTCACTAGGAAACATGATTGGAAAAGTGGTAAGAACTTTTTCTTTAGGAAAAAAAACCTATGTTTTATTCTCTAGTACTTTGCAATTCTGCAAAGATTAAAAAATTGAGAACTTGAAATAGCTACGTTATGAACTTACAAATAGCAAAAGAATACCTGGTCTTGAGCTCAGTGAAACTGGGAAAATCATGTCAGATCAGCATGTCAAAACAGATTTTTTAGTGTGATGGTATAATACTAGAAACCCCAATGAAAACACCAATTAGCTGTTACCTAGTGCCTGCTCTTCCTGAGAACTCTCCCCTTCCGCACCTTTGGTGGAGTTGAATTTTGCTGCAAGCAGTAATAATAAAGAAGCTGAAGTTAGGCAAGTGAATCTCTTAGGAATAGAAACTAACTACTTAACAAAAATCCCAATCTATGTATAAATTTTAAGGCAGAGCTATTTTTGCAGAAGCATGTTCCACGTTGGTATTTGATGGCCATGTATGGAAGGCAATGTGTCATTTGCCTATGGATGGGTTAACGGTTTTTACATGAGACCACCTTTCATGCTTCTTGGCAGACCTTCTTGGTGCTTGACAGCACCAGTATGTCACTTCCTATATGCAGTTAGTCACTCAGTAAAAAAGTACATTACTATTATAGTCCATTTTAATCATCCTCAATTGTTAAATCTAAATTGTAACAGAAATATCTTAAAGGAATGATTCAGGCAGAACTGGAAGGGGACTGTGTCAATCTGTACACAGTGCCATGTGTTGTTGACAGACGCTGTGGCATTACTTACCTTCTGCAATTAATTCAGATGTGGGCTCTCTTTAAACATGAACTGTAAACCGTGTTGGTGATCACAAAGGTCACCAGTGAGCAATAGGTAGGATGAGAGGATTCTTGAAACATAGCGAAATGAAGCAGGAACCCGTGGGATCTGATTACTCACAAGTCAAATTATGTCTATGAACTTACTTTGTTAAAAGGCGGAAGGGCAGCAGGACATTTATTCTCCTCTCTCACCTATCATTCTGTAATTTTGTTTAGTACATTGGGACTTATTTAGGATTTCTTTACCTAACCTCTCATTAATTTGTCTTGTTCTTTGAACAGTTGTATCGGTAACAAATGAATGGAACACAAGATATAATTTGAGATGCATAGCTGCCTGATACGTGTGCGAGGCTCTTCTTTCTGGACCTTACTACTACTTAGGCAACTGTATACAATTTCACACTGCTTAAACGGTATCTTCTGCTACTTACATTTCTCCTGCAAATTCTGTATACTCTTCTTTAACAGATCCTCTCTATCATCAAGCTGGGACACAAATGTCTTCACAGAAATTTCTAAATGAATGCATATTAAGTTAAACTCCTATCTTTGCCATATAAGTCTGGCATTTTCCAAAGAGCACAACAGGAGTATTCACAAAAACAGTCACATCCAAGTGAGAGGGATGGTTTTCAAACTACCTAGTTGTGCTTTAACTGATTTGTGGCTTATTAAATGCAGTCATTTTTACAGAGAAACCAACCATTCTCTTCTTTGAAAATTTGGATTGCACTATTCTGTAACTGCCTGAAGTATAATTGAAATGAGTGTTCTGAAGGCCACATATAACCTGTTTCTTCCTCTATTTTTTTATTGATAGCCTTTTTTGTTTCCAGTCTACAACATGTTTATAAATTAATAGTACAAATTTGTAATGTGCTTAGTTCAAGGATGAATGGTACAGCACAGTTCCTCTCTCTTCCTTCTTCCCCTTCCTGATCCACTAGAGGAAGAAACAGTTAACTAAAATCTTTTCCTTACAAGCGTATCTTATAATTCCATTCTTTAACATTATAATGCTCTGGTATTACAAGTCTATGTATTTCAAATGTTGCCAGAAAAAGAGCCAAGCTGACTTCATCCTTGAGATGTTCTATAATCTGCTCTTTCCCCTGTCCCATTGCAGACAGGCATTTCATTTCTGTCCCGTCTATAAATACTAGGCATGCCATTGCATGATTGAAGAACAGGGTTCTGTTTCAAGGATGTAGCCAACAGGATCGTAGATACATTTATCCAATCCTTTTACTACAAACTCTCTACTGAATTTTTGTGAATGTATAAGCTGTTCAGTTGGTTTGTGTGGAGACAGCGACTGCGTGAAACAATATTATGAGCAGGGATTGCAAATATTAAGTTCACATTTTATAAAAGGGAAAATTCCATTTCACATAAAATTTTGAATACCTGATCCTGAAGTGAGAGAATATCTATACTTTGCAACTTAATTTCATTTTACTAGTTTCTATAAGCTTCCTACCAGGACTTTGTTCAATATTAGTGGTTTTTTCATCATCATCATCTTCTGCCTTCTCCTCTTCCAAATAATCTCCAGGTAGTGCTACTTTGGAATAATCCAGAAAATGCTTAGTCAATAACTGCTTAGCCAAATACATGGTTTTTTAAAAAAACCATATTTGCTGATGATTTGATAGGCTGCAAAATATGTTTGCTGCAACAAGTGACTAAAACCAGTTTAATAGATTATAAAGCAATACTATTCACTTTTTTAAAATGCTCATATTATTTAATTAATATCTCAATAGTCATATGATATGTATTTCTAAATATGGCCTGTTTGCAACAGTGATGTACATGCACTGACATTCAGGAACTGTCTCCTGCATCAGGTTCCCACTTCGCTCTAATCTGCAGCCTTCACAGTACAGCATGCCAATCAGAATATTTCTCAGTCAAGACAAAAAATTATATATGCTAAGAAAACAATATTCCAGTCATGGGTCTGGAGCATAAGATAATGGCTGCAAAAGTCAGGAAACCAACAGTCCTTTTTTTACTTTTTGGAACAGTGAGTCTGAGCCAGATCCAGCCAGAGGAACAGTCGAGTGTTTCAGTCTTACTGTTTCGCAGTTCCTGATGGCTGAACTCTGTCATGTATCTGCAGGATTGACTGTCCCTGCACCATTAAAAAGCCCAGGGGCAAACCTTGTGCAATTCTCAATTCAACTCGTTGCTGGGTTCACAGCACTGTGAGAAGACGCTCTTCTTTCTGGTGTTATGAGCTCTAATGGTTATGTTCTGACTGGATGCTGTGTAGTTGCTGGACATGCTGGACAAGCTGTATGAACTTTTGCCTCCTATGCGCTTTTGTACCTGCACACAGGCAGAACAAGTCAAACTGTAGAATATGTTTTCAAAACAAAAGTGCTACCACAGTGGAAGGGAATGGTCTTATTAAGCTCTCTGAGGAAAAATTTCATTTAACTGAAAAGTAATGAAAGGAAGAAATACCTTCTGCCTTTTTTTATATCTAGCAAATCTGTCATAATTTTTACCAGAACAAAATTTTGACTAGAACATACCATCAGGTGAAATAAATTTTCTGGTAGTCTCTGCAGACATTAGGAAAAATAAAAAGACAAGCAAAATTACTTTCATTGTGGAAACAGTGCTACTGCTCCAGATTACCCTGGACTCTATGGCAGCTCTTCTTAGTCATGAGAAGTGAGGTACGCCTTCAAGCGTGGGGCATTGTGATGTCATCATCATGCTGAGAGCTGTCATAAGACAGTCAGAGGAGAAGGTAAGCCTGCTCATCTGGAAAGACCCTACCAGTTACACTGGAGTAAAGAGGACACTTAACTAAGATGATATGATGATTCTTTAGTCTTACAAATGGAGCTGCAGAGGGCCCTATGGATGTAGAAGGGCTGAACAGTTCCTCTCCCATGTAACTGCACTGGTAAACCATGCTGTGGGTTGCTCAGGGGATGAGGTGCATTTTGTGCTGTCGTTTGTAATATATCCTATTTTTTAAAAAAAAAAAAGCCTTCTCCAAAGGGGAGAGTCTTGTTGCAACATATATTCCGTGACTCGATCTATGAGCATAAGGCTCAACACAGCTTTCAGTTCTCACCTATTATTTTTTGCTTGACTGTAAGATACAACTGTTTCAAATGCATGTTTCCAATTACAAGTTTTTTGTCTAAACTCTTTAAAGACTTCATCACTTCAAAATACAATGTTTGTTTAGATAATGCAGAATATAGACTTCTAGTAATATTTGGCATGGTTCATTTTAAACTAAAAACCTGGAAAAGGTATCATATTCCTGATTTGTAACAGTTTGTCAAACTACCTATGTCACTGCTACTGTGCCAGAGCCTTTTAAAGAAATTTTAAGGCATGAGAATCATTCTAGTTTATGTGAACTGAAAAAAGGGCAAAAAAATGCAAAGCACAAACGCTAAGGTCTTACATAAGTAAGTGACATAGCTCCCTCTGCTGACAGAAAGAAAAGTCAGGTTTTTAAAAGGTAAATTAAAAAATAGGCATTGAGAGGAAAGAGTGTGCAGAACAAAAATATGAAGAAAAACTGAAGGCTGAGAACAATATAATTATACCAGGAGAAGTCCATAGTTTGTAAATACTTATTTAATCAACACTGACATAAGCTGACTTACTGTTGACCCACGTTACTCACATAAGCAAGAATTTTAAAGTTGATGATAGAATAATTCAGAGATGAGAAGAAAGAGCATTTCTGGCAGGGCACATACAGATCCAGTTTGTAGCTTTTGGCAGTTCAGTAAAATGGCTTTTGGCTCAGTAAAATGAACTGTGATCTTACAACCATCGCCCTTCCTAGAGGCATTCAGTTTTTGTTGTAATGGTCATTACTTTTTCAAACTTACATTTGGACATAAGCACTTGAACCCTTGTTGGTGTAAAACATGACATGCCTTTTCTAACATCAGAGACAAGTGCATTGCTCTCTGGAGACAAAGAAAGGTTCAAGCTCTGTCTGAGGTAGACTGTATTCACTCTCACTACAAGTGGGAGGAACAACTCAGAGGAGACTTGCATGTGACAATTGCCTACACAGTCATTGCAGGTAGTGCACAGAGCTGTCCACAAAGATTTCAGGTTAAACAGGATGGGAGCCCTATGATTAAGCATAGCATGGTTGCACTAAAAATTAGGGTTAATATTCAAAGCAGCCTGGAAGTGATTGATTGACTAGTTAATGAACAGGGACATAAAGCAACATTAGGAGCTACCAGGAAGTTTGTGCTGCAAGACATGAGCAAATGTGATTTTGAACTGAGAAGTTGAGTTAGCAGAACTGGACACACGGTAAAACGGAGGCTATGGGAAAAAAGAAACATCTAAAACAACATTTTGGAAGATACTGGAGGAAGGGGACTGAGGTGAAGAAGTAACAAGGAACTCTGGTTGGTCACCAACAGTCTTTTACTGCAGGGTCCAATGATGTTGTATCACCAAACTGGAGGAGTACTCCTTATTGTCTTTGTATTGCTATTGTGGGGGGGATGAAACCCGAATGGAAGGAAAAGAAGATGATGCTGAACATAGAGGAGAAGGGGGAAAAAGAGAACAAAAAAAAAACCTTGCCAATGTTTAAATCAAAGCCACTAGCTTCAAATTATTCTTCCCTTTTATAACGCAAGGTACCTTGGAATCAGCATGGTGCTCTTTCAACACTTCAATTCAATGAGAGCAGCTAACAGAGGGAGCCCAGAGATCCAGCAGTTTGCACAACAGTTTGTGCAGAAGGATGCAGGAACCCTGCTGAGAGCCGTGCATGTGTGCTCAGTGACGGTGGTGATGCACCACTGGTCACAGTCCCAAGCACTCACCAGAGCAACTGCTCCTGATCTTGACCTAGATGGGGCTCCCACAGGAGGACGCAGGTCTCCGGGTGTGAGGCTGAATGCAGTGCAGAGGACTGGGGCCTCACTGAGGCCAGGGTAGGGGTTGTGGTGCCCTTGCTTACAGGGGGTATGTGCTGGTGGAGGATCTCTGTTGCCAAGTATATAACAGGCTGCACCGTCTCAGATCCATCCATCAAGAGCTTAACTGGGTTGTGTGCAAACAAGAGCGTGAACACCCAGCTGTCCCAAAGGAGGCACAGGCAGAGCCTGTGCTTATCAAGCTGGGAAATGGAGACTCCCTCAATGGGGAAGGCTGGGAGCTAGTGACTTCTTGCATCAGGAGGACCACTCCTGCTCCACCTCTAGATCTTCAGCTACAGAGCAGGTTCAATGTCTTAACAACAGTGGAGGGGCTCAGAGCTGTGTTCAGTGAAGCCAGCAATCCAGCAGAGCCTGAGCCCTGCAGCAGCACCAGGAGGAAGTGTGAGAGACTCTGCCACGGGGACGGGTGTCCCATCTGCTGACCTGGCCTGCTGTAGGGGGAAGTTGCTCCTTGACAAGGACTTGGACATTCTGGAGAGACCGTTGGTGCCTGTTCAGCCCCTGGACTAGTACCCTCCTCGTTCCTCCTCATGGACACCAAGTGATGCCAGGGAGGCCTGGAGTGTACCATCTCCTGCAAATGCGTGGTAAAATAGCTGTATAAGCATCTGCACTGCTGTTTAAATTACTGACTTCTTGTGGAACACGTGGGCAATATTGCCGCCGTGCATCTGATCGGCCATAACCGAAGCTAGTCCTGATTTACTTCTTAGTGTAGCGTGTACTAATTATTACAGTAACAATGTTGGAGTATTGAGGCCAGCCAAGGCAAACAATAAATGACAGCATAGTAGTCACAAAGTGGATTCTGAGGTACCTTCTATTTTCTTGCAGAAGGTACTGATATCAAAAGTGGCAGACACGCGATTTAGGTCTCTGCTTGCGGAACAAAACAACGTATTTAAATTGTCCCTTAATTACAGATGTAAAAAATTATTTTCAGAACTGACATTTGTTTATTTACCTGACCTAAACCACCTTCTGACTTTAACAACAGGACACTGAAATTATCCAGATTACTTATGTAGGTATTTTGCTTCCATACAGAGAAAATTAAGAGAGATGTGTACATCTGTATTATACAGATAATCTATAACAGGTTTAATTTCAGGATACTAGTTCTTAGCTGTCTTGCAATTGATCTACAACAACCTAATTGTCTATTACTTGCTTTTCTCTTTTTACCATAGATCACAAATTCTCTTCCATATTCATTTTTCAAGAAATAATTATACTGCCTGCCATCTTAATGAATAAGCATTGCTACAGGATCAAAGTTAATGAGATCCACCTTGTTAATTTCCTGTCATGGCCTTCCACACTGTCCTGGTTTCGGCTGGGATAGAGTTAAATTTTTCCTAGTGCCGTGTTTTGGATTTAGTATGAGAAGAATGTTGGTAACACACTGATGTTTTCAGTTGTTGCTAAGTACCCTCCTAGTCAAGGACATTCAGCTCCCAGGCTCTACTGACTGGGCTAGGTTCACAAGATGGGAGGGAGCACAGCCAGGACAGCCAGCCCAGCTGGCCAACAGGGTATTCCATACCATGCGACGTCATGCTCAGTATATGAATGGTAGGCATGTTCCAGGAGGTAGCGATCGCTACTTGGTTATCTGTCAGCACGGGTGGTGAGCAATTGTATTGTGCAATTTTGTATATTCTATAATAATCATTATTATTTTCCCTTTGCTGTTCTATTAAACTGTTTTTATCTCAACCCACGAGTTTTTCTCACTCTTACCCTTCCGATTCTCTCCCCGTCCCACCAGGGAGCGGGGGAGTGAGCGAGCGGCTGCGTGGTATTTGGTGGCCTGCCAGCTGGCCACAACACACACATAAAGATATATTCTATTTAGGACTATCTCTTCCTCTCTTTACCCTTGTTGAGTGCTCCAGGAGGGGACCAGTTGAGTGTTCACCAGAGCTGATAGTACCTCCTGCCGGTGGAGGGTGTTCTTGGGCCAATGTCATTTCCTATGATTTCCTTACTTGATTTTTCCCAAACCAGAGGACGTACTAACAAAAAAACCCCACAAACACACACGAAAAAAACCCCAACCAAAAACCAGAAAAAACAAAGAAGGAATCAAAAACCCAGAACAGAATATAATGTGAGGAACTTCATACTAACCTATGAACTCATTTCCGCTCAGAAAACTCTTAGGTCTATTTCATTCTGCCCATCAATCACAGAATTAGATTTTTAGTTAAAATGTGCAAACACTGTATGTTGCATTTCACTTTGAAAGAAAATACAGCTTTTTCCATCTCAAAACTAAAAAGCTATATAGTGATTACACAGCAACCTTAAGCACTGGCAGCTCCAGTGCCTCTTCTAGCGTGCTGCTTCCTTGCCATAGCTTTACTCTGAGCAGGATTTTAGGAATTTGCTTGTATGAACTTGGGTTTGACAAGAAAGAAAAAGGCTGGATGACTTTAGCCTACAGAAAGAACAAGATAAAAGGTTATGGAAGTTTCCTCATTTTTTTTACATCACTCTAGGTTCAGAACAGAAGGCCAGAGGCAGTGCAGCACAGACACTTAAAAAACGAAAAACAAACAAAAAAAACAACCAAGAAAACCCAAACTGAAGTGCTTGATATTTGGACAGCCAAAACAGCTACAGAAAAGACATTCTGATTCCATTTTATTTAAACATAAAAGTACATAGGCAACAGCTGAAATTTGTACATTCACATAGGAATTAGAATTGGAATTAGAATAGGAATTAAAATTAGAAAAAAATACTCTTTCAGAGTTTCCACTTGAAAAAAATTAATCAGTAACAGTTTCCAGCTGTTGCTCTAGGAAAAGCTAAATACCATACTTAGCTCTTTTTATGGTCTTTTATTCTTTTATTGGTTCAAACAAAAAGCTTTCTCCTTTACTCACTTGCGCTGCTGGTTGCTCTGCTCTGTACCTCTCTCATTCCTTTGGAGCAAAGCAGCAGCTTTTTTCATCTTTCTGAAGGTGGCACCTAACAAATCCTAGCTGGATCTAATAATGAGCCTCTGGCTGGGCCACATCACCCTCAGGGAACAGCCAACCTGTTAGAACAATTAAGTGTTTTGAATGAATGCATCAGGTCAACTTTGAATCCTGCAAAACCACCTCCAAACTAAGAACAGGAAATGGCAATGAAGTTTAGTCCCATTTGTTATTCCAGTCTGTTAATGAGTGACCTGCTGCAGTAAGGCTTTTATACAGCTTACTTTATAGAGGTCAAACTTTCAGACCTTTGAATTCAGGTGCGAGTCTTGAGTTTTGTTTTGTTCTTGTTCCAGTAGTTTGATCGCTTTTCAAAGACTAGTTTGCATTATGACAACTTGTGGAAATGCAAAGAGCCCACAAACCAGAAGTAACAAACTGAAGACATTGTGTTTCTCAGCACCTGAAGTGGCAGTGTCAAAAACAGCAGTACAGGCTGACCTTCGACATCACTCTCCAGGCCTGCAGAGAAAAACTATCAGGTTGTTTTTTGTTATTGGTTTGTTCTTTTTTTTTTTTTTCTTTGTAAGTTATGTTTCTTCTCTGCTGTATACTTTCTATTTTGGAATTGTTTTTTCCAATGGGCTGGCATAAAGAATGATTCATATAGGTCCATCCAATGAAATCAGGTTGTGAAATGTTAGCTAATAGCAACAAAATGCTGTGTCAGACTAAGGTAGCAGCTTTAACACAGTTCCTGCTCATCTGCAGGACCATTCAGGTTGTTTGAGATGGGAACCCTGACAGGCATTCAGACACTCATCTATCAGTAAATTCAATTTTCCATGAGTTAATTGGAATAGACATTTTGAGGGTCATCCACACATCACAAAGCTCAGGATCATGCACCGGTGACACATGAGTGCCACTTACAAGCTGAGTCTCTTGAGTCAACTCAGCCCCTTCCTTTAGCCTAACCTTCCTCCTGTTTTTATAACTGTATGTCACATCCAAGTAACTCAGAGCTAGAAACACAGGCTAGGCAAGTCTGATTTCACTGCCATGGATGATCAGCTTAGAAGTACATCACCAGCAGGTTGGCTGAATGATGAGCTCCAAACACCACCACTAAAAGAAAACAATAGAGTGTCTGTGTAATTTTCTTACACTGATTTTTGTTCTGCTAGGAAAATCTGGCACAGGAATGCTTGATGAAGGATGTTCTGTCAGTGAAACCTGCTTACTAAGGAGACCATCTCTGCTTCTCAGGCTACATGCACCAGCTGTATACCACTCAGTTTGAGAAGGATACATGCAGTGTTAGTTGATTAGGATTTGGGGGGTTTTATCCCTGAAGAGTCCGTCAGCTAGTATATACCATTTCTCTCCTCACACTTGATCATGTCATAGCTACTTAAAAATTAAGCAAGCAAGTAGGCAGATTAATTGGGCATAGTATTAATATGGTTATTATGGTGGCAACTGGGAGGGCACGTGACTTAATTCTTGGGCTTAGCTGTGCAAGTCTTACATATGTGTGTCACTGAAACTACTGGTAAGTGTGATAGTTACTAGACTGCACTGTTAGTGTATTTCTCTGATCATTTGCTAAGAGAAAATCTCAGAAATTCAAAACAGGTGGTGGTTTGGTTTTCTTTTTTCTGTTAACATGTGTTAAGTGCACATGCATTTAGTTTACTAAGCACTTGTCTGTTGGGAGCAGAACACAACAATTTGTGGAAACATCTGATAATTTTTACAGCTTGAGCCCAGGAGAGCCTGAAAGACTCAGGGACTGGAGTGAAATGCACTCCAGTGCAGTATGCCAGCACAAAGCTTGGATAATCACTCACAGCTGACTTTAGACCTGTCTGCAGACCGAGGAGGTCTTCCAAGCCTGGGGCTGAATTCTGCTCCTATCACTGCATCCACTGACTCTCTTTTCCCTCATAAATATGGAGCCCTGCTGTCCTGGAGATGGCTGAACACCTGCCTGCCGATGGGAAGCAGTGAATGAATTCCTTGTTTTGTTTTGCTTGCGTGTGCGGCTTTTGCTTTAGCTATTAAACTGTCTTGATCTCAACCCACGAGTTTTCTCACTTTTGTGATTCTCTTGTGATTCTCTCCCCCATCCCACCAGGGGGGGAGTGAGCGAGTGGCTGCGTGGTGCTCAGTGGCCGGCTGGGGTTAAACCACGACAGCTGTACTTCAGTTTGTGTCCATTGCTTCTGTCATTGGATGCCACTGAGAAGAGTCTGACCATCTTCTTCACTCACCTTGTCCAGTATCTATACATATGGAGAACATCTCCCATGGGCCTTCTTCAGACTAAACAGTCCCATGTCTTTCAGCCTCCCCTTGAGTGAGACACGTGTCAGTCAGTCCGGTCATCATCCTTGTGGCCCATTTCTGCACTTGCTCCAGACTGGACCCGGCACTCCAGGCCTGCCTTACCAGGGCTGAGCACAGTGGAAGACCAGCCCTTGACCTGCTGGTAACATTCCTTCTAATGCAGCCCAGGAGGCTGTCGGCCTTGTTTGCCATGAGGGCAGATTGCTGGGTCATGGTCAGCTTGGTGTCCACCAGGACCACCAGGTCCTGCCCTGCCACCCTGCTTCCCAGCCAGGTGTCCCCTGCATATACTGATGCCTGGGGCTGTTCCTCCCCAAGTGCAGGACTTTGCATTTCCCTTTATTAAACTTCATGAGGTTTCTCTTTGCATTTTTCTCCAACCTATTGAGGGCACTGTGAGTGGTGGCACAGCCGTCTTGTGTATCAATATGCACATGCTACCCTGAGAACCTTCCTGCTACCCTTGCTATTGGACTTCTTTCAGCTCTGCCAAATTCCTTAGCTTCCCTCAGCAGCTGTTTTCCAATTACTCCATTAGTTCCAGCACCTCTTATCTTCAGCTCCACCCCACCGTCAGTGAGAGACACCTAAAGTCCAGCATCAGCTCTTCTTCTCCTGGGTGCTGTCTTTACATAGCTGGCAGCTATTCTTAACCCCTATGCTGCTGCTCCCCTCAAGCTCCATAACTGACTTGTATTCAGTATACAGTAGCTTTACATATAATAGTGCATAAACATATGGTTATATAGGTTTTAGGAAACAGGCCAAAGGACAAAGGGAACAGTCCAATGAGCTGTAAGTCCATATGCTGGAGATAGTTTCTGTCATCCTATTAGACCTCCATTTCCTTCTGTGGCAGCCAAATTCTAACCAAGGTTTTTTAGTTCTGTGTTTAGCAGATGAAACTTGGCCTTGAACTGGCTTAGCGCTACGTATATGTCCCTCCTGTCTTGGAGTGTCCCATCAGGAAGCCGCTGAAGAACATGATGAAACCTACAAGTTACCCACGCTTGAAGAACTGACAGGCAAGAACTAGCAGGCCAGCTTAGCTAAAGAAAGGCTACTTGCATGGCTAGTCTGAGCCCACTGGTGTCGGTGAGAGGCTGGCCAGTTTTCATTATCATGACATTTGGTCAATTTTTCTTGGTGTCCATCAGTGCCAGGAGGGCTGAGGAAGTTGGTGCAGTGATGGATCTCACTCACCTTTAAGTCCTGTAAGCCTGCCAGGAAATTCTACCCCGCAGTATGAAAACCACAGGCATTATTTTTTCTGAAGAGTTAGATCCCAAACAACTTCACAACACTTCTGCAAGCTTAAGTTTCTTTTATTCATATTTGGATTTCATCGCTTCATCCACTAGGATTGACTTGAAAAGTAATCTTTTCTTTTTTTTTAATGACTACAACAGTTAGTGTTGGTCTCTCTTCCCATACAGTTGAACCAGCATTTAATAACAAGCAGAACTAAAAGAGCCTAAGACACATGACATCATTAAAGAAAATTAACATACCAAACAGCACTGATGCATGAAGGAGGAAAAGGAATCAACCACTTATTTCTCAGAAAGATGCATCCCCCTTAAAAATTACCAAAATAAAAAAATGTACTCTGTGGGGAAGAGCAGGGAGTGTACATATGCACACACTGATACTTCCACATCCATATCCCCACCCAAACATACATATATATATATATATATGCACGAACGCACATACACGCCGACGCATGTATTAGACTGAACAAGTAAGTTTTTTTTTTTCCCCTGGGAGAATATTATTATAACTCTTTATTATATTATATCTGTCTTTAAAACAGGAAAACTTAGTAAAACAGAAAAGAAACAATTACTTTAATAGCTCCAACTTATTTGGCTAAATCTTGAAAAACATTGCCTATTTAGCATGAAATGGAAAATCAAGTTTGATCATTTTAGATTTAAATGTATACTACTACCAGGCTCTTATTACTGATTTGGCTTACTTTGCCCTTGGAATAGTCTCCATAATTATTCAAAATGTCTTTAATTTCTTCCAATATATAGGAAAAAATGTGTGAACACTGACCAATTGTCTATACTGGGTCCCCCAGTGTTATCCCCTTTCTAAAGCACTTAAAGCATGTTATATAATAGCAAGCATACTCCAGTTTTATACATAGTGCATCCTGTTTTGCAGTGCTTGCAGGTACCTCCCACTCTCTGCTGCTGCTCTTCTGATAATGGGAAACCACCCTTGGTGGTCTCTCTGCAGAGGGTGTAGGTGAGCCGTATCCTTTCTGGAGGCACAGAGGGAGGTGACAAAGCTGCTTTTTGTAACAACATTGTCCTTGGGGAAGCAAAGAGAAGACTAAAAGGCAGAAGGCCAGGTCTGAGACCTCACTCCTGGAAAATGTGAGAAACCTGAAGAACACGCAGAAAAGGTAAAAAGTGAAATGAAGGAATGGCTTTTTGTGAGAGGGCTCCAGGATGTGTAATTTATTCAACCTGAAGTACAAAGGTGCTAAAAGACCCTTTTAGTCTTTTGTTAATAGAGACTTGGTAATAGTGGCTCCCAGACTACAAAGGGTACGGTCTCTGTGTCCTTTCCACAGAGCCCTAGGAATTTTCTTGCACAGGATTACTGGGACCATGTTTACCCCTTAGGTTTCTGCATGTCTTGAGTAGTCGTCTGTAGGTCCCCATACAGTTACACGTTAACTATTTTCCTTCTCTCTCCCTGCCTTGTTCTTAATGAATCCATTGGTCAGGAGAATTAAGTACCTTGTCTGGTATAAGTTTTGCTGCTTAGAGCTTGAGTTCCTGGAGAAAACTCAAGTTTTCGTTAAGTACCCAACTTCTCTCAAATCTGATGGAAATCATTAATTTCACTGCTGTGTCTCAGTAAAAAAACCCAAACCCTTTGATAGACCCTGGAACTCCATCCTTCATAAAACATATGGGAGGTTACATTAAGATGTGTTTCATGTTACATTTGTCACTACAGTGACACTAGTCTATGTTCACACAAAGTAGAAGTTCATTACAAAATCCCTTATGACAGAGACAATCAATTAAAGCTATTAAGTCTTTAATCACTGAAGGCAATTTTGGTATCACAGGAACCTTTCACACTCTGAAGTAAAGCTGACTGTGGTCTCAGTCAGCTGAAGTGATCCCTCTTCTAGTGCCTTGAAGCTTAACACTAACAGCATCTCTTAAGTACCAGAATAAAAAATAAATTGTTTTTTAGGCAAGAAAAACAAGACCGGATTGAAAGACTAGAAAGATGATTAAAAAAAAAAACAAACAAACATAAATGACCACCCCTTCCACCCTGCCAAATCCCAGAACCACATGAAATGCTGGAATGATTAGGAACATACATAATTAAGACCAGGTAGAAAGTTTTTCTCAGTAAGTGAAATGGGTGCCTCTGCATACAATCACGTTTAAGCTCAGTTCTCATTACATATCCTCAGGAATTACATAAATCAGGACCTGCAATTAAAACCAAAACACAATTCTGTCCAGATGTGGCCCCGAGCAAATTACTGATGAAGCTGGAATCCTTGAAAGCGAGATCCAGCAGGACGCTGCCCCTCTTTCCTCTATGGGAAGGGGTAATATAATACTTCTATGTAGTGATGCCACGTTCCAGGCATTATTCTTACCGGGATATCAAATACCAGGCACAGGAAAAGGAGGAATGGCCCACGGCATGAGATGGCCAGGCCGTGGGTGAATACCTCTGCAGTTGAAGCAAGAGTACCTGCTGGGAGATATTCAGCCGAAGGCTAAACCCTGCCATTTGGAGGAAGTTTATTTCATCACCTAGCAAACTGCAGGTTCTCCCCAGCAGAATAAGCAACCAAAACAAGTACATTTTGCACTCCTTTGTGGCTGGTTCAGCTCCTGGGTTGTAACGGGCTTCTCCCGTTACAGGAATTTTGGCCAGGTCAAACACAAATCCTCTAGGGTTCAACTCTGCATTTCCCTGCTTTGCCTCATGCAGTGTACTGTAGTAGAAAAGGAAACACAGGAGTTTATGAAAGATGGTATTAGAAAAGGAAAATACTCCAACAGATAAGTTTTGCATTCATAAAATTAATGAATTCGCAAAAAAGTTATTAAAAATAATTCAAAGTAACTGGGAACAAATTCTGCTTCATCTTCAGACTGAGCTACAGTGAACAGACTCAAAACAGCATATGGTAAGTAGCATAATACAAGGAAGAATAAAGCATTTTATGCATAAAATAACCGTGTTTTTCAATTTATGTAGTGACTTTGATCTTTATGCACAAAATTCCACATATTTACATCTTCGTGTTAATTTTTAAAATATAGCACTGCAGTACTGCCCAGCCATAAGAACACCAGATGGCAACTGGTCACAGTGAAATTGAAGAGCACTGTATCTGCTACAGCTCCATCAGCAACAGTGCAACAGCCGAAGCACTTCAGAGGAGTACAAGAAACGCTTTAATATGCAACTGATGTTGTAATTCCAGGCAGTTGTCTCCACATGTACCACATACCTTCTTCCAAAGATGTGACATTTCCCATCTTCTTTAAAATGAGGCAACTAAGCTCAGCAGTAGCTGTGGCAATGAATTCCACAAGCTAGTTATATCCTGCAAAAGTGCCAGCAGGCCAGAAATTATCTGCGAGCGCATTCCAATCCCCAGAGAATTAACCTGATTGCAAAGACCACGGAAGGAGGTAGGATCACTTCAGTCCATCCCCTTGAAAACACAGGATAATGCTGCTTGCATAATTCTAAAGACACAAAAAAGCCTCCAGGGTAGCTACACTGAATGCTCACAGACAAAAGCCCTTTGTTCCAGCAAGGACACGATCACTAATATTTACAAGCCCTATTTTAAGCAAGCCGGCAAGCAAATCAGAATGTATCACAATATGAGCTAGAAAAGGTTTGCTGTTTTTCTTTAGTGGATGCTACCCCTCTATTTTAAGTGTTCCAATCACTGGAAACTCTATGAGATTTGCTTCTGATACTGTCTCAGAAGACGTAAACATACCTAACTCACTTGCAGGGAAGGCAGCAACAGAGTTCAGCACTTAGTCAGAAAGGAGTAATCTTTCACAATAACACAAATGTGCAAAATTCATTAGAAGGCACAGAATATATATGTGTGTTCCACTTGATTCCCATTTATTCAACTGTATCTCTCTTGTGATCTCTCTGTTAAGTATTGCTTCAATTTTTTTTATATAACAAAGCCTCTTATAAGGGCATATTTGGCATAGACAACTTGATTTACTGCAATAGATCCTTCCAGGCTGTCCATACATGTGTTAGTTAAGTTAGACTGAGTAGTGGAAAAAAATTTTGTAATAGTCCAGTGTGGAAAGCAAGCCACATTGCTGGACACTGTTTAGATGCAAGAGAGACCTTAGCTTAGTCCCTCCTGCTCTAACCTTTATACTACTCATCTTTATTGTATCTTCCTCCCAGTTACTAAAATTAAATTTATTTTTCCCTGAAAAGATGAAATTTTAAGGTGAATGAGAGGGATCCTTTCTCTAAGAGGATGGGAGTATATCAAATTACATGACAGATTGGTGTAGTTCATAGGGTACTTCAGGAAAATGCTGACTATAGCTGCTTTTTTATGGAATGTAGAGATACTGAGCAGAATCGCTGTCAGTCACAGTATGAACACAATGAAAAGATTTCAACACTGCAGAGCTATATCGCATAACTGAGAACAGAAACTGTCCCACTGTCACCCAATTATGAGCCACAATGAAGCACAAACTGCCTGATCAGCTGAAGGACGCAGCTGTGTTCCTGGAAACACAAGGCTCGCTGGCATTTGGGAATGGTGGCCAAGCCTTGGGTGGCCTGGTGAGGGGTGGGGGGCATTAGAGGCTGAAAGTCTTCTGTGATTCCAGACTGCCTTAATATTATGCTGCACATAGGAAACAAAGCACATACCAAGAAACAAAAGAAAAAGAAAACAACATTGCAGCTAACAATACAGTTTCGTTTCAAAACAACTAATCTGGAGGTCAGCCCAGGGATCTGAATTTCAGCAAAGATTTAGCAGCAGGAGCACAGTCTGTCATCGTTCGTGGCTGAAGAGGTTCTTATCCCTACGAAGGAGCTAGAACCAATATGAAGTTGATTCTTCTTTTTCTCAATAATCCATGTCGTTCAGATGAGGCTCCTAGCAGCATATTCCCACTGACAGTGGTGGGAAGCATTTGTGAAAGTAACTGTGGTTCCCAACTTTCCTGCTTTCATGGATTAACAAGCAGGCTCAGTCCATAAGGGCTGTCATGTTCTTGAACTCTGCAATAAGAAGGAAATCGGATTTTGCTTTTCTTCAGTGGGTAACTTTTTAGTGACACATCCTGGTGGTCATCTCTTTCTGTAAAACAAGAAGGGGAGATTAAAAAGCAAAAGACAGTTGTTGTAAAGTGTGCACATAACTCTTCCCAGTTAACATTTCTGCATCTCTGCAAATTCCTGTGGTTTTATATGCTGCCATGGTTCTGCTCCTCCCCGTCACTTTCAAAGACAATGAACATAACTGGCAATTAGGATGCAGCGTTTTGTCATTTTCGACAGCTTTAATACCCTACTAATTCCCTAGCCATGTCAGGTAAATGGTACTGCATTCCACAAAAAAGAAATAAATCACCTGCAAAAGCAGGAAACCTTTTAACTTCTGTTGTCATTGAACCTGCAGCTAACAGCAGCAGAAACATGGAAATACATTCTTTGCATAGTTAATTCTGCCTACACATGGACACAAGTATTTAAGACTTGACCAGAGCTGTGGCATTTGTCTCTAGGATGGGGTCTTGGAGCATTCACAGACTCCATTAGGAACTGAGGTTTGGGATCCATATAGGATTTTGTCCATCCAACAGCCATCCACATATATGGCATTAATGTGTGCCGTTTGCTGACAAGACTGAAAGACTGCTGCATCTAACGGTCACCACAGTTCTGCAGGTTGTTCCTTTAGCTCCTTTCACAGTGCCTCCAGACCATGCAGCATTTCCCTGGGAAAATCTATTTAGATTTACCAAGTTATCAGAAGTTTCTGAAAATCTTCTTAGCTTGCTTGAATAATTTGTTATAAATTATAAGATGATTAATATCTAATGTAAAGGGCTTCCTGACAGTCTTGTAATTGTAGTACTCTGTGCTTAACAGGTAATTTCTCCACCCAGAATCCTATGCAGTATTGTAGGACTTTTTTCCCCTTCCAGAGCTTTAATTAGTTTTCATTTCTTGTAGATTCATAAACTATCTTGCATCACTTGTTATTGTGCTGCCATGCATTGTAATAGAATGGAATATTGTCATTTGCAGCAGTAATAAAGACAACGGTAATTAGTACAGTAATTTATACAGTAATGTGTGATCTCCACAGTGATCCATACAGTAATCAGAACTAGTAGTTGCTTCTTCTCTAATTTGTTGCAGGTGACAAAGGTGAATGTTCATGGAAAAATCTGTCCATTTTCCTTCTTAAATGTTGGGGGGGGGGGGGGTTTGGTTGTTTTGTTTTGTTTTTCTTTTAAACAGCTGCAAATGGGTTTATTCCTTCAGAGCAACAAACACCAAATGCAGAACTTAATATAATTCAGCACACTGTTGGACAGCTTCCTACTGTTTTATACATAAGCAGATACAAAATGCTTCTCCCTTTTCTTTCTTTGAGAGATCACAAAAAGCAACTATGCTAGGAAATACTGAAGAGCAGCATATAATTTACTACTACATCAACACCATGATAACTAGCTCCAACCAAAATAGGCATCTAGAAGCTGGTAAAATCCAGCAGCACTTGGTTTGATCTGAAGCCCTCAGCAAGCTTTTCCCGGGGAGGGCAGGGCAGGGGCCACAAGCCCTGATGTGGTTTGACACCACGCAGAAGTTTTGCTGACAGGGCCTGACACCGATTCCAGAGCTGGTTTTCGCAGCCGAGGACGCCAGGTGCTGCCCCGGCTGCTCCCCAGCCCTCTGCGCTGGGAGCGGCTCCGCGGGTGCTGCCAGGCTTCTTGCTGTGGGCCCCGCAGGCACCTGCGTGGCGGAGACAGGCCAGCACCTTCCTCAGCAAAACCTGCCGCAAGCAGAAAGGAGCTAGAAGACGCTCAGGAAGGCAGTACTTATCTCTAAAGCCCGTGTTTTCTTCCCGGATTTTAAATTATTCTTTTATTTCCCTTCTCTGAAGATTAATTAGGTGCTAATGCTTCTTCTTGAGGCAGTGTTAATCTTTGCAGACCCCTAAATTTACACATACTCAATGTCTGTAGGACCATACTGTACTACCAATAATGACAGCTGATAGGTCTGCGAGGCAAAACACCACCTCTTCTCTCTGCAGCTGCTGCTGAACATCTGTTTGAAGTCAGACAGTAGCATCTTATCCTGTTAGAAAAGCAGTAAAAAGGATAATGTGGACAGTATCAGAGTCGTCATAAACTGGGCCACTCTCCTTCAGAAGCACTGGGAGGCAAACTGCCTCCTGATAGAATTATGAAGCATCATAAGCAACACATTCAACATGCAAAATGCATCTCCATTCTTACCTTAAAGAAAAAAATATCATGAGAGGCAGGAGTTTAGACATGGATAAATGTGTCCAGGCAAAGGAAAGAGTAGGAGCGTAGGAGCCTAGATAATCTATGCATAAGGTGTAAACTAGAGGGCTTTCAACCAGTTTGCCATGTGAGTTTCTGAAATGTTTCCGCTATGTGTAGCTGTGAGTGTTTCACTGCTCACGAGTCACGAAGCATGAACTTACCATGCCATTCCTAACTTTTCTGTCAAGGCAGAATTTATTTTTTATAGTTATAGAGTAGTACAAATTCTCCCCAAGCCTTTCCCTTCATTTCTGAATTTTTGTTTGCTTACACCATTATATTCACGGTCCCTTACATCCACTGTCTTCCCCCTAAATCCTATTCCTCCCACCCTGTCAGGAGGATGTTGCTGCAAATGGCTCTGCTGTTTTCTCCCTGCTTCGATTTAACAGGCCTTCTGTTCCAACACCTGCTTGGTTTTGAAAATGCTCACTAAAGCTGTAAAGTCAGATAAATGTTAAAACTTACAAATCATCATCATCTCCAATGCACAGAAACTTCTTCTGTATTGATCTGTATTGTTATCAGTAAATGAAGGACACAGAAGTACAGACATATGGTCACATTGCATTCCTGCATATATGTGCCTAAGCTTTTACTAATTTCAGCCAATGACAATGAACTAGATGTGCTTTTTAGAAAAAAACCAAACAACGTGATCCTTATAACAGTGAATTGGTACATACTTTGTGAGACTTACTTACTTCTAGTTGTTTTTTTCTCAGAGGAATTTACAATAGGAATGAAAAACAAACAGGAAATGGTTTCTCAAAGAGACGGATATAATTATGAAGCTGGCAAAGAAAAAGTTAGCTTCACTCAAAATGCTAGTGAGAATGAGAGGAAGGGACGTACCCACAGCATCCAACCTCAGCCGGGCAGCAGCACGAGGCATGATGAGCTTATTGCTGAGCCTTTTACAGAGCAAACCGCTCCTACCTGCCAAACGTGCCCTCTGAGAGACTTACCTTTAAAAACTAATCACCCGCTCTTCACAGAGCCTCTCACTGATTCTGATGGGCACCCGGGAACGGAGCACACAGTCCCACTCCACTTAACTCAGCTGAAAAGTCCCCCTCCAGCCTCATCAGAGATCTGGCTCCTTATCCTGGTGGTGCACAGCCGTTAGGTAAGTACTGCCTTTAACACAAACTCAAAGCTGAGTCTTCTTCAGTGTTGCCCAAGTCTTCCTGGTTTTGTGCTTCTCTAAAACTTTACTGTTCATTTTAATTTGGGAAAGGTGTAGAGGTATGTTCTTGACTAATAATTATCAATTACAAGCACATAATGGTACTTCCCAAACACGGGAAATGGCAGCTAGCGGTCGACTGACTCTTCTGAGAAGGCAGGAAGACTGGAAACACTGACTCTTTGGCTTAAGGTACTACAATACCCAGCCCCAGCTGGATATCACATGAAACATACAGGCTAGACAGACAAGTTAAGAGAATCAGACCCAGAGACACAGACAGGCACACACAAACATTTTTAAAGATACTTAAAACTTTCACAGTCCTTCTGTGCTGACTAAACACCCCAACATCGTTAACAGAAACTCTCCCTACCAGAGCTTTTGATACCAGATGTGCTCCCCCTTGAAAACGAATTAGAAAAAATTCCAGAGCATTACTCTGTACTGCTGCATTCAGACTTGTTCCTGATCTCAATTTTGGATTACAGAATTAACTCAAAAAATGAAGGCAAAAATAAATGCTGTTTTTCAAAGCCAAAATACAAAACAGAAAATAAAATCTAGACCCTATCTGTGTGTTGAATATGCCCACAGATTAGCCACTGAGGAGAATTTAACACAGAACTAACTTCTAAGTAACTTAAAGAGAAACATTTCCTATTCTTTGTCAAGTCCTTAAAGTACTTTCTCACTTGCTGAAGTTAATGCTAACAAGCCACTTTGTAAGCACCAGAAGTCCATCTGCTTCGTTAGTATTTGTGATTTTATGGAAGGATGCATTCCTCAATATTTTTCAGGGAGTACTGACATGATTTCCCAAACGGCAGCCGAGCAGGGCTTGCCATTCCCCCTCCTCACCTCCTCCTCCTGCCAGTTGGCAAGCCTAAGAATGATATGAAAACAGCTTGTTTTAGCCCTTTGACAACTGTTTTAAACATGGTGAAGTTTTAAGATGTGGATACAAGTGTCTCAGCAGAGAAGTGGTTAGAGGAAATGTATTACCTCCTGACAGGCAGGGATACCCAGCAGCTTCGAAGACCTGACCAAGTAGCCAACAGCAAGGAGATGCCAGCAACGGACACCATGCCCAATTCACTTGTCCCAACTTACTGACTTACAGAAAACAACCTTCCATGTGTAGCTTGTCATGTACTCATGTCTTCAAACACTGCAACCCAAAAAAAATCATTGCCCAGCCTTAACCATATTCTTATGGTTAAGGAACTTAATATCTGTGTAACAATCCTGTGAATAAATACACGGTGTTGGGCAGGAAGGCAATACACAAATGACCCTTCTGATCTGTGGCCCATGATGAGAAGACTGTGCTGGAGCAGACACAAGCATCACTGTGACATACCTTTCTCCTCCCTACTCTCACAGACAGAAAACCAAGCCACAGGCAAGGGGAATCCCGTATATAAGCAGAGGGGCTCAGTGATATACCCATGGAGCCAGTTCACAGTCTTTTCGTTGTTCAAATCAGAACCACAGAATAAGATGAAGAAGCAAAAGGTTTAAAAGAACATTTTACATACTGTTCTTCAAAGCACAAATGGCTATGACTTCTGTGACTTTTTTTTGTTGTTTTCCTCACAAAGACTTCAACAATTGACAAATAATCATCATGTGGACAAAGCTCTTTGTACCCTGGTCACAAAAGAGGCTGTTGACTATGGAATAGCACGGATCACACAGTCTAAGATCCTAATTGACCAGGAGAGGAAGGCTGAAGCCAGATTTGTAACAGTTAAGTCATCTGCAAAACTCCTTTTTTTCTGGCATTTTTAGTTAGAGCCATGCCTTGAATCTTCATTTAGAAATTGTTTTCTTCAAAGTTACTAAAAAAACTTTCCTCTACTTCTTTAGTTGTCCCTGTCTCTGTATACTGACAGAAAAAAATGACAGACTGGTAATTGCTATCCAATGGGCATATTGATCATTTGGGTATTTCCTTTGTTAGGTTTCAGGATGTCTTCCACTTGAATGAATCTCAACTATCATGATGCACAGGACTAAATTAATCTCTCCTACAGTCTGTTTGGCTTCAGGCTAGTTATTTTGAAGCTAAGGATGGCCTGATAATAATTCTAGGTGATTACTCCTGAATTTGTATTTGTTCGCAAGACACAGATAATACTCCTGTCTGCAAATGCAATCCCTTATCACTGATGGCAAAGGCATTTCATCAACTGACTGCAAGCCGGAACAGGATCAGGAAATTGCACTGTGAAATGCACTTGTCAGTAGGGTTAGATCCAGGTAGATACAGAGAACGTGCATTTAGATGACCGATGCTTCAAGGCATTGTATTGCAAGGAGGTGCTTTCACCTTCTGCATGTTTTTGTCTTCTGTAACAATAAAATAAAAGTCCTTCCGTGGTTGGTTTTAGTATATCTTACCCTATTAAATGGACTTTAAATGTGCTGCTTTTGGCACCAAGATCACGCAGGGTGAATAAGCAAACAGTAACACTATCTCTAGTATAAAAATTTGCAGAAGATTTCTCAGAAGACATGTTAGTTCTCTACTATGAACTACAGTTTTGTTGCATGTAGTAGGTATTTTACATAAATAATTTTATACACTAACAGATGTATTTAAATGGAACACTAAATACATCTTTCCCTTTTTTTTTTACAAAACTGCCAATTTCATGTGGCACTAGATTTTTTCTTTTGGCACTTAGAAAAATTGGACTTGCTGTTTTCTGTTTTCTGGTTCGTGTAGGTTTAGAAAGAATAATAACAGCCCAATCCAACACTCAATAAAACTAATAGAGTCACTCAACAAGTACTGTCCAAATCATGAAAATACCTATTTTTAGTTACGCAGAACAGCTTTCCTGAAACTTGTTCTTAATACTGTCTTCACAATTGCCTTCTGATGCCAGTTAGACTACTGGATTAAGCCACTAAGTGTTACAGAAAGGAAATTACAGATATTTTTTGAATAGTTATGCAAAATTTCAAGTTGTTTTGAGTTCTAGGAAATCTCAAGTTTTGCTGCTGTTGGCTTTTTTAAGCAGTCTTTTCTTTGTGAAGATTGATGACACTCCATCAGTGGATTGCCTCCTTGTTTCAGTCTAGTAAGGGCAGCTGATCTACGTTATTCAGAGAAGCACAAGATATATCTAAACTGGGAAGGTGATACGTTGTCAAAGAGGATGAACAGCAGTAGTCCCGTCTATAGTAACAAGAACAGTTGAGATGCTAATGCAGATAGGACCGAAGCATTTCCAAAAGCATTACAGGAACCACCGTGGAGGAGTTCCCATCACACTTTTCGCAATGCTGGTGAAAAAGCTTCTTCCAGACTCCACTTGCTGTTAATGTGCGTTCCACACACAGCACAGACAATCTGCAAGGACCCCTTTTGCTAACTGGTATAAGAACTAGTGTAAATGGACCCATACAAATTACACATGGGAAAGCCTATTTAATTAAACTCTTAAAGGTTTTACCACTTTCTGATTCTACCTACATGATGGGGTTTTTCCTTGATGGGGCATGAACTGCAATTCTGATTCACATTGGCTACAAGTTACTAAAACAGGCAGAGTAAGGTATCACGTTGTGGTTACTAAGGAGCAATTTTGGCTCTGATTCAGCTCAGAACTTAAACACAGGGGCAAGTCCATGTGCAGGACGCTCACCCCTAAGTAGAGTAGAAGAAACATTTATGTATCCATTATAAAGCAGTTTCAAATTCCTTTTTTATATCACATGTGACCGGGAATGCCCTTGTCATTTTTTGTGGTTTTGCAACCACAGTTGGCTTTTTCTACTCTGTGTTTCTTCCTTGTTGCTGTAACCAAGCCAGCTACTTCCCACACACACTGAGCTAGCACAGACCAACAACCTAGTGACTAGGCAAGATTCACATTAACTCATCAGAAGCTCAAAATGAATTAAGTAATTGCAGAAAAGATTTTTTCTGTGTCATATCTTTTGTATTATAGCAATGTCATAGGAGTTCATTGCAAAAAAAAAGAAAACAAAAAAAGAAAGAAGTGCAAAAGTATCAGATGGATGCTATTTTGCAGTTAGTTTCTGCTCTTTTAATGTTTTGCAAAATTGAAGACATTTGGGGGAATAAGCTTCTTCAAAAGTTTCCTGTTCTCACTTTATTCTGGGCTGTTAACTATAACTCTTTTTCTTGTATTAATAATCTCTTTGAAGTACAAATATGGTGTTGTTTATTACAGACCGTGAAATGTGGATTAATTTGGAGAAGCCCTTTTTATTCAACAGGCTATAATTTACATTCATTAGTTAGACTTTAAAACAGGACTTACATGGTGTACTCCTCACCAGCCACAGACACCTGTACGTATGTACCCACAAAAGAGAGATAATTGTGTCAAAGCATGAGACGGCAGAGCAGTTAATTCAGAGCACCAAGAAGAACCACTCCAAAACCCCTGATGAGTCGATGACACACAGAAAATTGCCAGTAGCAAAGTCCTTCTGTCCTCCTGTTCTCAGCAGTGTCTGCTTGGGTTCAGTACAAGGAAAGCAGCTGATGTGATAAAAATAGTCATTAAAAACATGCATGCCGGAAATTATTTACTCAGAAACTCTGGCACTGCAGTGCATCTTATGACTCTGCTTTCTTTGAGCATCAAAGTTGAGAATCCTATTTTTCAGCAATGTTAAGTGCTAGAGTTCTCATTTCCCCCCTAATTTTTTGCAGGAAATG
Source organism: Pelecanoides urinatrix (assembly GCA_013400755.1). Lineage (NCBI taxonomy): Eukaryota > Metazoa > Chordata > Aves > Procellariiformes > Procellariidae > Pelecanoides > Pelecanoides urinatrix. The sequence continues at coordinate 43,340 of VZTQ01012055.1, read as the reverse complement.
GAGGAGATGGAAAAGATGGTATTTATTTAGCTACCACTGGTTTCCTGTTCAGTTAGTGATCAGATTCGTTTGTTGAGAAATCCTCATCATTTGTACAATGTAAAAGAAATCCTGTTGGATATTACCATGGATTCACCATATCTTGTTGAAGTGGAAAAACTAGGCTGGGGGCAGGGAATGCTTGTTTTTTTCTTTTTTTTTTTAAGAAGAAAAAAATACTGCTGGCTAGTTGGCAGCAACGACAAGCCTTGCCTGAATGGGGACTCTTTTACTAAAGAAAACAACCGGGGAGGGGGGGAAAGAAAGAAAATTATACCTACTTTAAAGGTGGCTTAATGAGTATTTATCTAATTGTGGATAATACCCAAACAAGTACTAAGTCACTCTACCGCTTTGTGATGAGTAACAGAATTTAAAGCAACTATATGCAACAACCTTGTAGGAAAACTAAATTATTAGATAAATTCATATTGTGAACACACAAGTACCTGAATTTTGAACAGTTTTAGAATAGTTGTACGCCTACATTACATGCCTAAAGAGAGCCACTGAACAAACACACACACACATTGGTAAATGACCTCTGGCTCAGTTATCTGTATGTACACACACAGTGGGTATTAGTTCTGCATCTACTGGCACATGTAACTGTTGGGCACAGTTTTCTACAAGGCACATGGTAAATATTTAGCAAGGGAATTTTGCATTAAGAGAGGCTGATAGCCAATTCCATGTAGTAGAGGGCATGGTGTGCAGTTTTGTGGGAGGATAGACAAGGATGGGAAAGCTAGGTGCCAGTCTCTCCGTAAGGAGCTATTTGGGTTGGGCTTGTCTGTTCTTATTAGAGTGGCAGGACGGTGCCAGCTCTCCCTCTGAATGCCTCAGTGTCACGGCATGAGGAAAGCAGGAAGAAAAGCCTTTCATACAGAAGCTTCACTGATAGATTTTTGGGTCAGAATCTGTTAACGGTAGATTATATTAACGGGCCATACTTCGATGGTAATGAGCAGCAATATAAAAATAGAATTGGGTATCTATAAAGGATAGTGATAACAAGAACAGTGACTTCAATGAAATTAGTTCTCCTCTCCTTTTGAGCTTCCACTGTCCTCTGCTGACTGGCAAATAATTTATATTTCACAGTCTCTTGATTTATGGGTACCATCACTGCTTTCATGAAGATTGTAAATTGACATATGGAGAAAATGGACTCAAAAAGCACAAATTCTCATTTTCACAATAAACATAAAAAATTAGCTAAGCAGACAAAACAATAATTTGGAAAAAAATCAAGTGAATTAAGAAAGGTATACTTTTATTTTAAACTGTATGCTTGAAAAATTTGTCTGCAGAAGAACTCTCATTTAATCATCCTGTTTAACTCAGCAGTGTTTCATCTGAGTGTACCCTCATCAAAATGTCAATACTTTGCCATGTTTTCTTAAGCCTGCTACTGCTGATTTTTCCACTGTGAGCACTGGATGGGGCTAGTGCCAGACAGACTATGTTTACAGTATTTCTACTGTGTTTATGTCATTTCTGGCAAAGAATTGCCTGATGAGTAAACATTTTTTGTGATATAGGCAAAGATGCAGCAAAGCTGCTAATTATTTTGTGAAAAGATGTACTGTTTGTAGTAAATTGGATGTGTAACAGCAGCTACTTGGGCCTCATGCACAGTAGTAACAGAGCTGGGGGACTGATATTTATGCCTTGCTGTAGCCCTGGCAAAGCAAAAAGCATAAAAGAGAAACCCTTAAGTGTTCACCTGAGCACCATCTGCCTACAGTACTTTTAATTAGCTCATCCTGAAACAGACAGGGTGCTTGGAGAAACTCACCTGAAAACAGAGACTTCTTGATTTGAAGTGGGCCTGTGTGAACCTCACGAGGCTCAATAAGGTCAGGGATGAAAAACTGGACACGAGCCAGCAATGTGCACTCACAACCCAGAAAGCCAGCTGTACCCTGGGCTGCATCAAAAGCAGCGTGGGCAGCAGGTCGAGGGAGGTGATTCTGCCCCTCTGCTCTGCTCTGGTGAGACCCCATCTGCAGTGCTGCGTCCAGCTCTGGGGTCCTCTGCACAAGAAAGACATGGACCTGTTGCAGCGGGTCCAGAGGAGGGCCATGAAAATGATCAGAGAGGTGGAACACTTCTCTTATGGGGAAAGGCTGAGAGAGTTGGGATTGTTTAGCCTGGAGAATACTCCAGAGAGACGTTGTTGCAGCCTTTCAATACTTAAAGGGGGCTTATAAGAAAGATGGGAACAGACTTTCTAGTAGGGCTTGTAGCAATAGGACATAAGGTAATGGTTTTAAACTAAAAGAGGGTAGATTCAGACTAGATATACGGAAGATGTTTTTTACAATGAGGGTGGTGAAACACTGGCACAGGTTGCCCAGAGAGATGGTAGATGCTGCATCCCTGGAAACATTCAAGGTCAGGTTGGACGGGGCTCTGAGCAATCTGGTCTAGCTGAATGTCCCTGCTCATTGGAGGTGAGTTGGACTAGATGACTTTTAAAGGTTCCTTCCAACCCAAACTATGATTCTATTAAAATCACCATCTGACTATGGTAACACAAAGGCTAGCTCTGACACAAGGAAGGAGAGAGGACTATCCAGTGAGCAGTGACAGGAAGGGCAGGATCACTATTTTCAATTTCAGACTGCATTCATCTTGGGTTAAAATGATTGTGGAACTATATCTTAAGTGGTTTTTTTTTTTAACAGATTATGGAAGATACTGGCTGGAAGGCCCAGAGATGGAAACACTGTCTTTTCACAAACAATGCCACACATATAGCAGCACTTCTGACATCCTGTCTGTAAGTACAAAAATAACTATTCCTTTTCCCCATGTAGTTTTTGGTTCTTCTGCTAAATGTGCCTAAAAACCTGTCAACTAATACATCCATGGGGTGCAGAGCACCCTACAGCAGCACACAAAGCAGCATATTGTGTAATACTAGTGTTGGCGGAAAAACAGCACATGAACATACCACCTGTGACTGAGAGCCTAGATTTTTCTATGGATTTTATGGGAAGATCTGGAATAATTCCACTGACAGAAAAGAAAGTGCCTCAGATTCATGTCAGTGTTATCATGGCATCAATGCAGCTCTGAATCGTAAAATATAGGAAGGTAGAGTTATGGTCATTACACAAACCTCAATGTGTAATTTCCTGAACACGTTTAACTTTGAAATCTTTTGTCACCCAGACCATAATAGGTTTTTGCAAATAATATATATAATACTGCTTCCTAGGGGGAAAAAAGAGAGAGAAAAACAAAAAAGGAAAAAACCCCGAACCACTGAACACAGTTTAATGATTAGGTTAATGCATTACACACTCATCTCTTTACTTAGTAGACTGCCTGGACAAGCACTAGAAATCCCATTCAGAAAGACAGTTTTCTACAGAGATGGGAAAAAGAACACATTTAGAAGGTTACTTTTAAGCAGCTCCGATGAAAATGTTATCAGAAGCCAATCATGCTATAAAGCCAATGGAAGCTTTTACACTGAGAAAAATGGAGAATAAGGCAAGAAAACCTTACTGTCATTGCTTATCCTGCAGAGGAACTCCATCCTCATGGAGGCAATTACCAGCTTCACCATTTTTAAACCCCAGCTCCACTGACTGCCACCACTTCCAGCCCTAGTGCTATCCACTTGCAACCGTGGCTGTCTCTTCATCTAAATGAAATCAGCACTTTAACAGTTATCAGAACAGCACATGTAAATAATATCCTTCTCTGTTTTTCTTCATTCAAGTGTAATTATTACTTTCTGTTCTCATAAACAAAATTTTTATAAAAAATGACTTCTGAGAAAAAGGTCAAAGTTTTCACAAGATGAGACTATTAAAAAAAACCAACTTTTGGAGAAGGAGCAAAGTGCATGGCCATATACTGCTGTCCTTTACCCCTGTCCTTAGAGGGAAATTTCACTGCCATCAATAGTTTCCAAAGTTATGTAGGAATCTGCTGGGAATCTGACTGGTTTGCAATATATTTTTTGATATTTCCGAAAGAGCACAAAAGGTTCTCTATATTGCTTAAACAGAAAAAAGGTATAAAAATGGCATACACTGGTATCTCTGGCAAACAGATTTGTGCATTTTACAATTCCTAATAGCTGTGAGAGAAGCAAATGTACTCAAAGGGTCCTCACTTCCCACTGCTCATTGGCACAATATGAATGCTTGACCTGCCCACAGTTCTGTAACTGGATGACCATGGAGAGATGAAATATACTTGGGTTTGCCACCTAGATTTTTTATTAGAACATGAGTTTCACAGTACATACTGAATATACAAGCCCTGCACACATTCTCAGGCCCTCTATGACCTTGCACAGATTTGCACAGAAAAAAGACCAAATATCTTTTTTTTTTCCCTATCTCTCCCCTTTAGATATATAATTTAAGGTTATGTTAATGAGTAACACTCAACAGTGAGAAAAAAAGCAAGGTCCATGCCTCCCACAAGTTTTAAAAAAAAAAATGCATCTTGGGAACCTTGTTCCTTCAAGTGAATTACACCGTGCTCAGATCTCCAAATTTAACACTGAAATCTCACCACATTTTGGGGTGGGTTTTTTTTTTTTTTTTGCTTAACTCTGACAAACTCAAGGCACAGTGAAATATCAGGCAAATTCAAATGTATGGATTCAGAAATCAAAACAAAATACTGCAATACACACAGATCAATGCTGAGAAGCTGGGAGGAGATTTGGCTGCATCACCAACTAACTGTTATCCGACAAAATCCTTTGCACTGAGATTCAGTCACAAATCTCTAAGGCCTCTGAATCAGAAGGCTCTTACATGACTGAAGGAGAAGTATAGCTGCTAGGTTCTTTGCCTTTGTGTCTCTGTGTCTGACAGGCACCCTCCTGCCAGAGAAAAAAAAAACAAACTTCATGTTTAATGCCACTCCAGCATTAACTTTATTGCTTTTCAGAAGGTTTTAGTTTTTTCTTCCCCCACCCTTTCCAGAGGTCATGTTGCTGTAGCTGCACCGATCCTCAGGTTTCATGACAGGATCTGTGCCTGCTCCAGCTAAGTTTGGAGTGCAGCAGTAAACAGGCTCTGCAATCACCAGGCCAAACCAGGTGGTCACCAGCTACTGCTAAAAAAGACACCCTACCTCCTCACCCTGAGGAATGGAAGGAGGAATTCTTTTTCTTTGAAACAGTGTCATTTACACCAGAGAAACTTTGTATGTGATCTGATGCTGCCACATAGCTAAAAGACACTTTGAAATGATAGATTCCTTTAGGGGGGACCTGCTCTACCTGTAGCAGCACTTTATTCCTAGAAGTTAGCCTTTCTTTTCTGAGATGGGAGTAATGGAAGGTGATGCATATCAGAGAAAGTACTCACCTCTCTTTAAGTGAAAATCAGATTTATGATGATTTATGTTGTGTTGAGCTAAAGAAATCAAAAACTGTTTGAAAGGGATTATGTTGCCTTGCATACAGCAGCTTGTATTTCTTAAAAGTAAAAAAAGCTGATGAGTGACCTGACCTAGCAAAATATATTAAAAACAGGTCTCAATTTATATCTTAAATACAAAGAGCTACACCTTTCGCAAGTGGGGATGGAGTATACAGTTGCATATATTGAGAACACTTTAATAGAGTTGAGGTTTTTCTATGAAGCAGTTCTGAAGATATCCAAGCTACCCCCTGGAAGAGAAGAAGGGGAACAAGGGTCTGGATCTGTAGTTCAGACTAACAGACTGCTAGTTTCATGTGAAGTCTACAGAGCTAGGAAGCATGACGGTGTGGTGCTTGCACACTTCCTGTTTTCACCAGTGGAACTCCTAAAGCAACAGCAAAGCAAATCAGCGAACACCAAGTTAAGGAACACTGGAAGTTTTGGTCTTCCAATTCCTTTTTTATGTGTCAAGGATCCAGCTTGCTGCTGAAGGTAGGAAGTTGAACTAAGAGCAAGCTCTACTCTTATTACAACTTTTATTTCATGGCATCAGAGTACTTTGCAAACACTGTTGAATTCAGGCTCACAATACTTCTGTCAAATACTATGTATTCTTATATTCCACATGGGAAAATTCATCAAGAGAGCTATTACCCAGAGACAGGCAAGAAACCCAAAACAAAACTGGAAACAGAAAGCAAGGCTTTAACCAACAGATTGCATATGACTGACTTTGCAGAGGATGCTTTGTACTGGGCATAACTGGCAGAGTTTTGGGAGCAGGGGGCTACAGGGATGACTTCTTGTAGCAGGAGGCCATGAACTGCCCTGGGACAGTCACAGCTACTTCTAGCTGCCCCTGAAAGTGCTGCAAATAACCCACCCTGTGCCAAAACTTCAACTAGTCAGAGAAGCACATGGTGCCTCTGCTCCCAGATATTTAAGAAAGCAGCAACCACTACGAGGAGGGGACACACTGTTGGTGGCACTGTTGGGGATGTGGTTGGAGACGTACTCATGAAAAGAAGTGCTCTGTGCCAGCACCGGCACACCCGTGAAGGGACTGTGCGTCATGAGCAACCCACACCAGAGCAGGAACACCACGGAGGGGCTGTGTCCCACAGTAAACCCATGCTGGAGTGGAAGAAAACAAGTAAGAAGCAAGAAGCAGTACACACATCTCTGGTCTCCTGCATTGCTCCTCACCTCACCAAAGGGATTAGGAGTAGCTGAGTGTAACAGGCAGCAAAACCAACAAGAGTTGAGAGCCAGAAGGGGGAAAGAGAAGTTTTTTACTGAATTAGAGCCTGGGGAAGAAAGTTGTTTCTTCACCAAGTGTTTTGTTTAATTGTCTTTTTTTCCTCAATATCCAGATCTGTAATCAAAAGTTTTGTTAACTGGCAATAAATTAAGTAAAATCCCCAAACCAAGTCTGTTTTGCTCATGATGTGCTTATACAGTACTCTGGCATATTTCTTAAGTCCTACATACTGTGAAATCTGTTGTTAGAGAAAAGGAATCACAGAAAGGAAGCAGAGGGGCATTACTCGCTGTAGCTGGGCTGGTGTTTGAACAGTAAGTTACTGTGCTGAGGCAGCTGCATTAAGATTCTCACTTAAAAGCCCATTTAGATGAACTGTTTAAAGCACCCTAAACAAGCAGTCACCTACACAGCATGGGTTGGGATGGAGGTAATAGGCACCGCTCCGCTAGACAGTTTTGGCCACGGGAAGAGACTCAGAAGTGAATTAAGGTAAACTATTGCCAGAGGAAAATAAAGCCGGTCACACAGGGAGCCAGCACAAAGCAGATGCCACATCTTAAAATTCAAACTTTAGTTTATTTCCCGAGAGCTTCCCCATGGAGGCATGCCTTAAAGGTCATTTGAGAGCTCTCATGGTGCAGACTGACTTGTCTGCCTGTTAGCTGCAGGAAAGGGCAGATATACTTTCAGACTTCTTTTCCCCCAGATTAACCAAGTGGACGTGCGTTTTTTTCCTCAGGACCACCTGCAGGGTCAGTGACTGTGCCAGCTTCCTTTTTTGTCCCCACATAAAACAGCTTGACAAAAGACTTGGGGATCTGTCAAATTAACATAGTGATGGAGACGGGAAAAAGAGACGCAGCATTTTAAACTATAGCCCCCTTTTTGATTGCAGAAAGTGCAAGTTATGCAACTCCTGAATGGGAGGGGGAACCCTATTTGACTCATTTGCTTCATTTGATTTTATAACTGTTGCACTGAGTTGCAAAAGGCTGATAAAATCTATTTTAAACAAAGAGTGTAAGTCCTGCAGGCTAATATTACTATTCATCTACTGCCTGCTTCCCCAGTTATTCTCCCTTCTTGAAGTTATGTTGAGATATCAATTGCCTTCCTGTTTATTAAAGCATGTGGCAGTCTGTTTATTTAATCAGCTCTTGGCCCATTTTCTAATTAAGGAAGATAATGTGGGCTCATTTCCTGCCATGGTGAACCTGGCAGGACACAGGTTGTCCTCAACGACCACATTAAAATTCAAGACTATTTGTAATGTCTGCTTTTGTTTGGCAGCTCCTTCCCTTTTCTCTGCCCAGCTGAAGACAAAAACACCAACCTGTGTTTTGTTTCTCCATTTCCACACTGCTGACACCCACCCAAGGGAAGGACAGGAAGATGGATGCAGGTGGACCTTTGTCAGTTTGCTGACATGGTGCCTCCCCAGTGCAGGTGAAACATTTTTCTGGGAGACCCTGCATCCCAGCAAAGTTAATAATACTACATCATATGATGATCCTGAGGATAATTTTGTGAAGGAAGGGAATGCTGGAATGCAAGTGGAAAGCACACACCAGTTGGAGCATGTTCCTAGCTTACTCTGCTGCTGGACTTGGGCCAACTTCTGTGCCACTCTGTCCCCAATCCTTCATCTGTCTGCTTAGTGCAGGAATATTGCTAATCACCAACTGCAGCATTAAATCATTTTTGTGCTCTCTGTATTCCAAAGCAAGCAAGGATCTTGTAAGGGCCTTAAGATCGCTTCTTTTCCTGCCTCTGCGATATCCTGCCTTGTATCTTGCTCGTGACACATCCTCAGCATTTAACAGCTACAGCTAACCTAGGATCACTAGTCTGGCAGGGAAGTTCTCTTTTGCAGGGCCTCCTTTTATCCCTTAGGACACATTTAGAGGGCATATTAAGTTCTCCTATCTAGAAAGAAACCATAGATACATTGCAAGTTATCAATACATGCCATACACAGTGTCTTTCAGTGGGCCTTGTGAACTGCTGAAAACAAGACCATCCATTTTGTCTCACTTTACAGGCTCTCCTTCAGTCCACATAAGCATATACATGTACCACACCTGCAACAGCTCCAATCCCTGCAGAAACGCAGGCAAACATCACGCTTTCAGAATTGTTTCATACCAACTATGCTATACACCTCCTTGCAATGTGCCTTTATGTGGAACAACTGAAAACCTGACGTAGTCCTGGGCAGCCCTCTCTAGGTGACATTGCTTTGAGCAGGGATTTGGACTACATGATATCCATAGGTGCCAGCCAACCTCAGTCATTCTGTGATTCTGTGGGGAAAAAAAAAATCCCAGTGGTTCTAGCACTTCATCAATAAGTTGTATGACACAGTATTTTCCAAACTCTGACCCATGGAGAAATGTTGCCCTGATCTCTTTTAAAGTGGTCTAAATGCCCACAGTGAGGGTTTGTGCATAAACTGCTTTCTGAATTGTGCCTTACTTTTTGTTCTCTGCTTACACTTTTATTTTATTTGTCTATGCAAGCAACAGCAAAAGCGTTTCCATTTCTGGAGCCTTACTTTTGGAAACAATGAATTTAATTTTCATCTATTTCAGTCTAAAAGGAAGTTTCGTTATGCTGCTAAATGTCTGAATCTTTGTCTCACCTCATCTGTCTCACTTAGACCTAGAGTGTGCTCTGGATCTAACACACTCAATACCTTCACAAACACCTACTTAAAGATTAAAAAAAAAACAACAACAATTCACCTTTATATAGACCACTGTTTCCTTCCCATGCATTCAAGTGACTGCTATGAGTACCATGCTGTTACTGACCAATGAAAAAAGACAGAATAAAATTATATATAAAATATGTAGCACAGGAAGAACCAGAAGACAAATGAACTTCTATTTTCAAATGGTAGTATTTCCCACCTTATATTTTTCCATACAAAATACGCTGCACTTTCCTCTTTTTACTGAGCCTACTGAGCATCTCACAAATACTGCAGCAGATGGATTGTGTCTATGGACAGAGGCAAGAGTTCACCCCTTTAAGTTGCCTGTGTTCAACCATGGACCTTATTCCCAGAGGAAATCCACTGCAACATGTGTGAGAAAGGCTCAGTGAAAGGAGGAGGAAAATTTCCTAGAACTTTTCCCCAGAGCCCACACTTACCAAAGGCTCTAGTTCTTTGCGGTCTATGAGGTTGAGCTCTGTCACAAAATAGTAAAAATGCTTGTAACAGGTATTGACGTGGGCCTCAGCCCCCATAAGGATGATGCGGTCAAAATGATGGATGTAGACGTGAACAAATACCCGAAAAAGCCGGCAGAGTATCTTCTTGCAGATCTGAAGGAAGTTCTTTGGAAAGGGAACACCTGTGAATAGAGAAGGCAGGGTTGTCATAACCGTCCTGTCATTCTCCCAAGACAACAGCTTTGGAGCAAGGCATGAGTTTGTAACTGCAAACTAGGTTATGACTTCCTAGGCCTCCTTTCCAAGCCAGAAGATCACTTAATGCATACATTTATCTGACCGCTAGCACCAAAGGTAAAAACACATAAGTGACAGACACTCTCCTGATCATATTATTCAACAGTGGCATTTCACAGCATCAAATTTAGTAACGAATTTGAAATAATTAGGTGGGGATAAAGGAGGGTAACTAAAGGTCTGAGAAGAATGCAACAAGCAAAAAGTCTGTCTCATTTGACACACGACAATCTTGAATCTTCCCACTTCAATATGTATCACAACCTCCCCTGAAGTAGTTTGTTGCCGGATTCATTATCTCTAGGCAAGAGTCAGAAAGTATATGGTGCCAGGAAGTTGATGCTGAAGCACCAGAGAGAACAACCCAGACCTTTTGCCTGTCATGTTACATGCAGTTCTCGACTGGCTCACATTCCTGCCCGTAACATGCAATGAAATGACTGCCCAGATAATCTGTGATGCCAGATGCATGAGCATTTTTGACCTTCTGTATTGGTGTGGTTTGAAGTCTTGCTTTGCTCAAGGGAAGCTGGTAAGCCCTTTGGCAATTGTGCATAGAAATTTTGCCGCACATTTGAAAATCCTTTTACAGGCCACAGTCATAATTTATTCTTTTTTAAAAATACACACGTGGGAAAAAAGAGACTCCCTTCTCCATTGGCGAAAGGATTGACATTATACTATTGCAAACATAGCTTAAAAACATACCAACCTGGTAAACTAAGAATTTTTTCCAGTTTTATAATAGCGAGCAAGAAAACTGTTACCAGAAATTAACAATTTGGAGAAGGCACCTGAACCAAACCCTCCCTTCCCTCCTCCCTCCATGTTTTCCTTCTCCTATCCCTGCCCCAAGTACAAAAATTTGCAAAAGTCCTTTTCTCTTTTTAAGCGGGACTGCCTCTAACAGTGTTACTCTTCAGTGAATAAATCAGCAGGCAGGCCCACTGTCTTCAACAGTGTTGAAGTAACTTCAACAAGTTACTTATGTGCTGTCCTGGAGAGAACTCTAAATGGACCAGGGTACAGATCAGAAAATTGTTTGAGGCTTTGCACTACTTGAACATCCACAACAGCTCTCCCTGCTACTCTATATCAAGAACTGGGCGATGGCACTAAATTTTGCTATTTAAATAATGATTTCACCAGAAGAGGTGTTTTATAATGCAAATACAGTGAAACACCTAAGTATGCAAAGCACCTGAATTGACTCTCTCTGAAATCAGAGGACAGAGGGACCTAAATCCTTGCCTGCATAAGCCAGATCCCTTGGATTTTAATAAAATTTACAATGGCTTTTCCTGACTACAATCTGACCTCCTCCCTGTTACTTATTACTTCTGCATCTGCTGCTGCAGAGGAACAGAAGAGAAATATTGCAGTGCCAGAGAGCAGAACACTCTTGCTGCCTGTACCAAGCAAGGCTAGGTTTACCCAGACAATAATCAGGCTGACAAACCCATCAGAATAGATCTGCAGGTCTTCAAGGAAATGAGAACACTGAATGACACAAAGAGCTGCAGAGTCATGGTTCTGTGACAGTGTAACTCATCTGCCGTGGAAGATTCATCTTCACCATAGTAACAAAATGAGATTTGTTGAAGCATTGCATTTGAACAACTTCACATGGCACTACTATAGTCTAAAATAAGCTTGGAGAGCTCTCCCTGCCTTAGCAGAAACTATAGTACCGGTGAGCAAAATGCAGCCTCTTCTGGGACAGAAAATACAGCACCCATTCGCCAGTATAACAGCTTAAGGTGGGAAAAGAGTTTATTAACCCAATGAGTGAACATAAGGAAAAAATATGTACAAATGCTGGAGCTTGGCCAAGATATCAACGGAAAAACTTCCCTTCCCACCTGGCAGAGGTTTGTTAATAGCTTTGTTCCTACAATACTTACCATGGCCTGACGATTTCTGGGTAATGACATGGTTTCGGCTTTCCATGCTGAGTGCACCACTGGCCAGCATGGCTTTTATTTTTGTTATTAACTTCTGATGTCTTCAGGAAACAAACATTCTGGTTCCCCATTAATTCCACAGGGACACTGGAAGAAACTGGAAGGTTCTAAGGGCCCTTCTCGGGCTTACTGATGCAGCAAGATGCAGTAACACGATACATTATCAGAAGTGGCAAGCAGCATGGTCTTGGAGATGCGCTCAGAATCAGACAAAACAGCCTCCTGTCCCCAAGACACAGATGTTCCAGCTGTTAACTGAAAAACTGAGGCCTCACATCTGCCAAAACTCATGGTATGACACTAACAGGTAACTGTAGTTGAAAGGTTAATATCACAAAAGAAAAGTTACTTCCTCAGATGATTACTGTGCTAAATCCCTTTTCAGTGGGCCATTAGAAGAAACATTCAGGCAGTTCTAACACCTCGGATCACAGCCCTTGTGTCTCCTAATGCAAGTCATTTTCTGGCCCTTTGACATCTGTGCTGACTTAGGAATCCTGTATGTGTATAAGAATATCCTCAATGCATATCGATAGTTCCTTGGGGAGGTGCTTTAGAAGTTTTAAATAAATTATTTTTCCCTCCAGTAAAATGTGACTCTTTCATGAGATAGGGAAAGACGATTATATAGCAGTGTGCAAGGTAAGTTCAGTGGAAAATCAGAAGTTCTGATCCAGAAACCTAAGAACAAAAAAACCCAGGAACAGAGTCTTGGTCCCTGACTTTGCTTGAGTTAATCCTGACTTACAACAGTATAGCCTGGAACAAAATCCGGCGTCCTGGGAGAGACTTCTGCAGGCTGACAAGCAAGAGCCAGTCGGGGCTTTTAAATGTGCTTTTACATGTTTAACTATTTTTGCTTTTATAACATCGGATCTGGGGGAAACACAACAGATGCTTTTCTACTAATCTGTTTTAACAACTGTTAAAGGGTTGTAAAATTGAATGAACCCATCAGCTGAAGAAAAAAGAGCCAAGCAACCCCCTCCCAGCACACTCACGCACTCTCAAACATCAGAGAGGTAAGCCAGAATCACTCCTCAGAAGTCTGTAACTGCAACATGAGCTACTCTGTCTTCAGTTGCTGCCTATCCATGCCCTTGCTCAACCGAGGACCTCCCCAGGCACCCAAAGTTTTGCTTCTCTTGTTTTCTCAGAACTGCCTTACTGGAAGAGGCCAGTCCCTCCCTCCCATGTAAACGCTAACCGATGTTCAAACACTAAACAGGATATCCAGCTTTCCTCTGAGGAACGCTCAGCACATCCCTGGTACGCACTAGTTCAGTACCAAAGGCAGTGGTGACTTTTTTCATTTCTGAACAAAGCCAGAGAAAGTAGTGTTGTCTGTCTTTTATATATCACTCAGGTTTTTTGTTGGTATTTCCAGAGCTAAGGACACTCAAATCTCTTTCTACTGTTTTGCAGAGAGGTATGTTTATCAACAGGAAATGATGAATCTGGGCAGCTGCACTCTTCGTGCCATCTTAAAGCCACTGTGCTGAAAGGAAGAGAAGACTTGCAACATCAGAAGGCAGCAGAAGACATAGCATGACTCTGTAGCCCAGTGGGTAAAGTCCTGCTCCTGGAAGTGCTCCTGCATTCGTGTCTGGGTTTTGGCTGGGATAGAATTCATTTTCTTCCTAGTAACTGGTGTAGTGCTGTGTTTTGGATTTAGTATGAGAATGATGTTGATAACACACTGATGTTTTAGTTGTTGCAAAGTAGTGCTTATGCTAAGTCAAGGACTTTTCAGCTTCCCATGCTCTGCCAGGTGCACAAGAAGCTGGGAGGGGGCATAGCCAGGACAGCTGACTCAAACTGGCATTCCATACCATATGACATCAAGCTCAGTATATAAGCTGGAGGGAGTTGGCCAGGGCTGCTTGGGGACTGGCTAGGCATCACTCAGCAGGTGGTGAGCAACTGCATCATGCAATACTTGCTTTGTATATTCTTTTATTATTATTATTAATATTGTTATTATTATTCCTGTTTTACTTTATTTTATTTCAATTATTAAACTGTTCTTATCATAACCCGTGAGTTTTCTTACTTTTACTCTCCTGATTCTTCTCCCATCCCACTGAAGGTGGGGGAAGTGAGCAAGCGGCTGTGTGGTGTTTAGTTGCTGGCTAGGGTTAAACCACGACAATTTCACAGTAACATATTCATCTTATAAAAGGAAACCCATTTCAAATAATTCTGGAATAGGAACCAGAGTACACGGGACATTACATTCACAGATGACAGCACTTTCCAAGGGATTTCAGGTTATGTCAGCAGGCATGCGCGCACACACACGCAAACTCACACATGCAAACACACCCACACACACTCATACTGTGAAGCCTGCAATAAAAGCTATCACTGACTGACAGGTTTTGGATCCAGTATAATTCTAAAACAGGAACTAAAGTCACAAAATTTGAATATTTTGTTTGCATATGCCCCTATAAGACTATTTTCACTATTAAAGTATAGGCCAATGATGTTTGGGTTTACAAGGCGCTCAGACCCTACTATTGCCCATGCAAAGGAGCTACTATAATTTAAACAGATTCTTCCAATATGTCATGAATAGATAAGGACTCTCTTCAGATGCCTAGGGCTCCAGCTTTACCACTAATATAATTGAAAATTAGTCTGGAAAATCAATGAGCAAAAGTATCCTCTTTCTTTTAAAGCATCATGAAGCTAAGCAGCATAATATTATTTTAATGTCACTAGCAATGGACAACTACAGAAATAATTTCAAAAGTTGCATTAACTTGACCTTAACCAACTACTTCTGCAAGATTCATGTGCTAATAAAAATTTTGAATGAAAATAAGTAAATAAAAATCAAATACACTACAGCACTAAAAGTTTTCAAAGAGAACAAATGAAAGGAATATTTTAAATCATAACTAGCCAAAAATAAGTTGATTTGCTCTATTA
Source organism: Pelecanoides urinatrix (assembly GCA_013400755.1). Classification (NCBI taxonomy): domain Eukaryota; kingdom Metazoa; phylum Chordata; class Aves; order Procellariiformes; family Procellariidae; genus Pelecanoides; species Pelecanoides urinatrix. Next base: position 28,254 of record VZTQ01012055.1, on the reverse strand, counting down.
TCAAATTCAGCTGAGAAAGAGAGGCACCGTGATTTCACTGGAATAAAATTTTCTCTTTAACAGTTCTTTTACAGGGTTAATACACTCCGAATTCTTCCCTAACTCAGCATCCATCATCCAATTCCCACTCACCAAAGTTTGAAATATCAAAGATTTTTGACAGCCTCCAACACTAGCTTTAGAAGAAACACGTCAGGCCCTACTAGTCATGGGCAACACCATCTTATCAACAGACCTTTTAACTTTTATATAAAGAACATTTCTACATTGCAACAGCTTCATCTGCATGAACTCTTCTTTGGTTCTTGAAAACTACCTGTGAACATTTTCTGTTCTTGCATTTAATGCCTACTGAATGTCACAGAACTGAAAGGAAAATAAAACAAAGATTATTTTAAGTTAATATCTCTTTCTAGAAACTAGAAGCTAGTTCTACAGGAATTACTTTTATTTCATTCACAAGAAGAAAACACTCACTAGGCCTTAATTTTCATAAATTGACAGCTTAAAGAAATTCCAACACAGAATCATAAAATGTTTCGTTAGGGTGCCTGCTTTCCATACAAATTAATAAAATACTTTCTTATGTATGCCAGAAAATCAGTATATACCCCCCACTCTACTCCTCAGAAGCACAACTGATACCATCTACACTTCTGCCTTTCCTTTCACTTTATATCTGAAATTGAAATACTGGTCAGATCCCCACATTGTTTTTATTATGCAGGGACAATTTAATGAAAGATGGGATTTACAGGCATTTTTTCTGGTTTTAGCACAGCTTTAGAAACCTACAGTAAGACTAAGTGCACTTATACTATCAAGGGTGATTACTCCACTTCAGTAATAAAGCTAAACATAAACTTAGAATCATAGAATCATAGAATTATAAAGGTTGGAAAAGACCTCTAAGGTCATCGAGTCCAACCGTCAACCCAACACCCCCATGCCCACTAAACCATGTCCCTAAGCACCTCATCTACACGTCTTTTAAATATCTCCAGGGATGGGGACTCCACCACTTCCCTGGGCAGCCTGTTCCAAGGCCTGACCACTCTTTCAGTAAAGAATTTTTTCCTAATGTCCAATCTAAACCTCCCTTGGCGCAACTTGAGGCCATTTCCACTTCTAAGTTTCTTGCTGAAGAGACTGATTGATCCGTAGGTTTAACATTAATCATCTGAGAAGCAAACATTCATTCATCTTCATGTTTAATATTTTAATGTCTATACATTTTTATCTATAGGTTTAACTTAAGTATACATGATCTCTGCCACGGCTTGTATGGTGTATAACGTCTATCACCTTTTAAGTTTACGGGCATGTATATGGTCAAACTGTAATAACATAGCCTGAAAGCTAAGACATTGAAGGACAGATAAAACTTGTGTGTAAAACCTGACAGAGAGCTGGCAGATTTATATACCTGGACACTTAAAATTTCCTGTCTGTAAAGCAGGACGATGGGTGAATGTGATCTTGGCTCAGCAATCATCCTTAAGTATCCTTAAAGAAGAGGCACACAGCAGGGGCTAGCTGCCACCTTTTCTGTGCTCGCAGGCTTTGAGTCTGTGTTTTTAGGCTCTGAGCACCAATGAACTGCATAGGATGCGGAGCACCTACATCTCAGACAGTGCTGCCAAAGACAGATTAACTACCACCACCTGGAGTGAAGTCAGCTGTGCATTACTGAAAAAAAGACTATCAAGAAACTGGATGGGGAGCTTCAAACTACTACAGACCCATTTCTCTGATACATGGTTACTAGCAGAGTTCTGACAGGTCAGTGTGCTGGCAGGCAAGGACACACTTTCAAAAGGGTTTCACTTTTGCATTTTGAAGAGTATCTATCTGAGGGTGCTGAGCTCAAGCTGGCTCTTCCATGGAACAAAAACATGAATAAATCATAGAGAAAACAGATTTCTTACTTCCTCCTGCTTACTCACAAGAGACCTGTTTGTATTTTTGATTTCTAAAATCCTGAGGACGGCGTCAATACTAGTCTTTCAAATCTGCCTCTCACCCTTAGGATTTCCAGTTCAGCGTGTCTTAAAACATTAGATCTTCACGAGAGTGAATAGGCCAGCCTGCCAACTTACCCTTTAGTGATGTTCCAGGAAGCTGAATGTTATGGAAATAATGTCTAATGGGGTGTAATTTGTTATGAGTATACTGGAGAACCCCACCTGCGACAGAAGATACAGAGAGGCTCTAGAGTTCACATGCTCAAGGCCTTTTTCCTTCCTTCTGTCGGAGATAAACGCAGCAGCAGTTATGATTCTGCTGACAGCAACACGGCCATGGAAGTGGGACTTTCAGAGAACAATGGCAATAAACTCACACATTTTCACAGCCAGTAGTTCATTGCTAGTAACTATAATGAGATAAAACTGATGGTCTGCAAAGACCAAGTACTTTATTTTCTCTGCTTGGGTCACATAGNGGACTCAATCATTTATCACAGTTCTGTCAGGACAAGAGAAAAACACTGCGCAAAACATTTAATTTTTAACAATAGCATAGTATGCACTGTTGGTGCACCTTAAGAGGCTACTGCATGAGAAGTGGAAGCATGGAAAGGGATCTAGCAATGTGTTGTTACATATCTACAGTTTCAATCCAGTGCCTTTATCTGCAAATACACATAGGCTTGCTGAACCACGAAAGCAGATTTCTACAAACACTAACTAAACAATTGTGAACTTAGACAATATATTCTTTAGGCAGGCTGTTATTTGTGCATGCCCTGAGACCCAGCAGGTTAATCTACCACATTTAAAATTAGCATTTGACTCTGAGGAAAAGATAAAGTATTGAGGAAGCTCTGTGGCCCAATGACTCAGATTCAGCATGGATCTGTGCTGGAAAATACAATGACATTCAAAGAAAAATTATTACAGACCGTGTTCAAAAAACACCTGCAACAAACATGCTATATTGAGGGTAAAAACGTAGACAGAATAGAAGTGGTAAGAAGAAAGAGATGGCTGTTATACTCCATTTGACCATAATAGACTGACACTACAGTGTAGTGTTGTTCAATATGCAGGGCACAGAACTTCACATACTAATTTCTGCATTAAGTCTTACTTTCTGGCTATACTATGGTTAGGCATCCACTCATTGCTTCCCAGAAATGTCACCTTTTGTATTAGCAAAAAAATAAGTAAATATGAAAAAATGTTCAACAGTAGCAGAGCATCAGTATGAAGGGTCCATTATTATACATTCCAGTAGAGTTTCTAAATTTCTATTTACAGAAACTGAGTTAAGTTTACCCTGAAGCCAGTGGATACAACTGCACTGCTCTCCACAGACTTGAAGTCATTGTTAGTCCATTTATTTTTCCTCTGAAAGCATCACCGTGATTAGTCTTCCACTCCTGCTCCTGATTCAGAACACTTTTTCAGTGGGACTATGCCCAGGACAATGTGCTTACCAGTCTCAGTGAGTGGTCAACATATTCCAAACATTGTGAAGGCTGCAAGACATTCAAAAATGACTGACTTTGTGCCCAGACCTCTCCAAGGGCTTAGGAGATCATGCTGCCTTAGGGAGTATAGGGAACTCTTATGGCACTATCACAAGTGTTCCTACATGGACTTTTTTTTCCTGCAGCACTTACGCTCCTGGAATAATTTTGCTATGTGAAAAATCGGGCTGGTTTTATATACATGTATACACAAAATCTTTTAATATCTATCCCAAAACTAAATGCAATGTTTGAGACTTCTTGATTCTGCATGAAAAAAAGTTCGAAACATGAACACTAAAGACAATCCAGAAGGCTAAACAAAATAAATTCATTTAAAAATCTGCTCTTTTTCAGTTATTAAGACAGACTGAAGGTTTGGTCAAAAGGTGCCTTTTAAGTTGTGTTTAAGTTTGCATACAAGATGACTGAAGAGCAGAGACATCACACTGACCCCATTTTGTGTTTATTCATTCAAAATTTGCTATGGATGGAACTTTACAAAAAGCTTTACTATAGTTTTAGAACTCCTGAGATCATCAAGTCACAGCAAGTCCCAACAGAAGTGTTGCCGCTACTATGGAGAGTATCACTTAATAACCAGGCAAACGGAAGATATTAAAAAAACAAAGCTCTCCCTGGGTATATATCGTGAAGTAGTATGTACAGTGCATAATACTTTCACTTCCTAGAAGTAAACTTCAGGTTAAAATTAAGGCTGCATCAATCCCTGAATCTGAAATGTTTGTGTCACTCTGCCAATTCAAAAAATCTGTTTACAGCACAGATGTTTTCAGGATGCATTACTAAGCACTAACAGCAGCTGCAGTATCTCCGCTGAACTTTCTGGTGCAAAAAGGAGAACATGCAGCAGCTCTAGAAATATTAAAGAAAGAAACCCAAGTGCAAAATACGTAGCCGTGTTAGTCAGCATACAGATCAACCTTCCAGATCCACCTAGCTTTAAATTACTGTTTTCAGTTAAATTTAAGCTGTTCCAACTGTGAATGTACAATTAAAACTTTCTCTTTAATTTTTCTGACAAAACTTCTGTGTGACAAAGAAGGACAATTTCTGCCATTCTGGTTTGTAATTGCGTTAGAAACCCCATAGTTTGAGAGGGAACGAGGAGATAACATGACCTCCCAAAGGTAAGTTCCCTAAACTATTCTTTGAGTATGCTATTCCATTACAGCATCACATTCCTGTTGTCAGAAAGTGCGGGGGGTCCATAAAAATAAAACCCACATAATGTAAGGACAGCTGATGGCAAGATTCCCTAATACTACCATTGCCCATTTTATGTCTTTGCTCTTGGGTGTTTACCTGAAGAGGGGTGGATATAAGCACAGGCTTAATATTAAATATAGAAGGTAGGGCTTTGTGGAATCACAGAGTTACGTCCCACCTTCTTTGTGCTTTCTTTCCTTTTTCATTCTGTCTTTTGCTCTACTTCCTTTATATTTTTCTCATGTTAATACCAAAATATTGCTCCATGCAAGTGGTGGATTGCAAAGCTCTCTTTAGCTCTGCCAGCCTCTAAGGCTGGCCCTTCTTCTCCTCTTGACGTCTTGTATAAAACAGAACTTTCCAGAATCAAATTATTCGTTTAACAGTCTGATTTGGTTTTGATGCCTTAACAAATTTCGTCATTAGCTTGATTATTTTTGCGAATTTTCTTATGGCTGTAAATTTATTTAGCATTTTTGTTTGCCCACAACTTTTATTATTTTCTTATGTGATCAGAAAACTGTGAACATCTTATTCTGACAAAAACCAGAAAAAACTAAGAAACGGTATTTTTTCTTAGAGACTTTTGGGTTTGGTTTACATACTTTGAATGTGAAGATTGGCAAAACTGTAACTGATTTCATCAGGTTATCCTTACCCTTCTAACCCCCGCAATGAGATAGAAATATGCAGTGCATATTGAAATTGCCACGAAGTTTAACTTCTGCTACAATATACTGAAAATTAATGGTTTCTGATTTCTGGGTGATCCATGTAGATAAAGGCACACTGCTCAGAACTGGAAAGGAAAACAATGAGGTTGCTCCATCACAGTATTTGTAAAAAGGACAACTGTAGTTTCCCACAAAAATACAAGCCCCAGGAAGAAATGGAACAATTATTCTGCATTGAGACTTTCTGCATAATGCTTTACAAAGACTCTTTACAAAGACTCCCTTTTGGATGCTGCATAAAATGCCTAAGGACAGTTCTTTCTCCTGCAATGACAAAATTAGAATGCATGGAAGCCCAGGAAAATTATGGCCAGAATTCCCTATGATTCCTGGGACTTGTCCAAGCATTAAAAAAAAAAAGGAAAAAAAAAGAAAAAAAAAATTCCTGTGATTATTATAGCTGGTCCTTTACAGAGGCAAAATGTGCTGCCTGATTGAATACTTCAAAGGACACTTCAAGAAGTCAAAAAACTTTTTAAACAAGTTGGTTGCTTTGTTCCTGTAAAACTAGAGGAGCTGCTGCACTACATGACAGCTGCTGAATACCTAACTTTGTAAAGTTTTGATGCCTTCTTAAAATAATTTAGTGCAAAACATGAGGTGACAAGTACAAGTTACACGTAATAGAGATTTTCAGCTTACCATCCACAAATGTGTCTGTCTTCTCTGAAACTTACAGCTTGGGCAGACAGACCATGGGGCACAGCAAATTAACTGGCTGTTCCCGCTTCAACCTGTCACCCCACTCCCTTCACATACTTTGCTATTACTATGGTATGTATGTCTGATCTACTTCTAAAAGTTAAATCAGAGCTGATTTACTGTAATGTGCAGCTCTCTGGGTACTGGTTCACAAGCAGGCCACAATGGAAGGCACTGTCTGTCAGAAGGGCGTGACGGACAACTCATAACAGCAGCAGCTTGGGGTATGTTGCTTCAATTTATTTCTACCTGTTTGTCCAAGCCGAATTAGATATAGAGGCGAATACATTACCTCCAAAAGACTCAATGAAGAATAAGCAACTTACTTCATAAGTAACATGAAAACAACTGTTCTGTTCAGGCCAGTATTCTATATACGATGCTTTCTCCTAATGCCCTCCTTGCCTTTGACCACTTTCTGCTCAAGCGATTTGCTGAGCTTACTGTAGGTTGTCTATTCAGTAGCCTGAAATAGATCTCTCTTCAAACTGCCTCTCCAGCTACTCCTTAAATCCACCTGTAGGTCTTCCACTTACAGCTTCCTTTGGCAAGGTACTCTGCAGTCTGCCAGGCACTGTGCTTCTTGCATGCTTCATTCTCCCTTGCAAGTTCTTGGGTTGGAAGAGGCAGTACAACCCTGCCTGCAATGCTCACACCATGTCCTGCTCGCCAGCTTGCCTCTTTTCTGTGGAGACATGTCTAAGTCAACTCCTCTGTTCCTAATTCAGAGGCATTTCTATACCTTTGCTCATCCTTATTGCTTTCTCTGAAACTTTTCCAGTTTTAACATTACCTTCTCTGTGATGAGAGAACTGCAGAAAGGTGTGCGAGAAACAGGAATTTACACAATTGCATAATTATGCTTTTTGTTTTGCTCCCAATTTATTTCCTAGTAATTCTTAACATTTGGTTGGCACTGAACTTTCATTCTTAATCTGCATCGTAACAGTCACCTCAGAAATGATTTTACACAGAAACCAGGACTGTTTTCCCATGTGCATCACTTCTTACTTTTCTACACTGAATTATATGTGCTTTTTTGTTGCTCAATTACTGTCTCACAGTATTGCCTTCTCCAATCCTTCAAAGTCAATTTCTGTCCTGCTACCTTGAATAACTTCACAACATCAGCAAATGTTATCACCCCATTGCTCACCCTTTTTTCCAGCTTACCTATGACTATGTCAAGCAATCGAAGTCCCAGCATGTTAGGCTGCAGAACTCCCCTGTTGACCTTCTTCAGTTCCACAGTGGAAGAATTCAACTATTTACTCCTACCCTTTGCTTCCTTTTCTAGCTGATATTTTATGCATTATCACCTGCGGTCTTAACATTGCAAAGTAGCTTTCAGTATGCAAATATCATAATTGTATAATGATCAAGAGACTACTTTTTTCAAGGAAATTAATAAAAAATGGATAAAGAACAAGGACTAGACGGGGAAAACCCTTCATATACAGTGTTCTTCAATTGTGTTCGTTCTTAAAAGAAAACAGAAAAACCCTCTACATATTAAGAGGTAAACTGAGACAGTTTATGTGACAAGGCACCAAAAGTGAGTCAAAGCAAATCAACTCACCCTGAAACAAACTTTCCTGAGAAAGAGAAAATAATGTACACAAGAAAATGACTCTATGATGATGGGTCCACTGAAAATAGACATAGTTTTTTGAAACCCTTTCTGCTGGCTACAGCCATACCCATGTTATCATGACCAGTTATCCAGACTGTTGTCAAAATGCAGTCATATGTCTGGGAAAGGCTCACATGAAAAAAATACAGGGTGTGAGGAGAGGGAGACAAATATAGACACAAAAGGTAATCAAGGAGATAGATTTCAATAATAAAAATAATGTTTGGGTCAATTGATTCAAGAGACAAAACAAAACACCAGCAAGGTAGATCGACAGGGTAAGCTGAATACCTAATTCCTAAAGTAAAGCACCAGTAGGAAAGTCAATTGTCCCATTCCCAGCAGTAACATCTCATTAACAGGAATGGTTAGATCTTTTTGGGAAGAAAAGACCAATTTCAGTTGCCATTGAAGCTGGAGTACAAGCTACTTCAGCTGTCTCTGGCTTGTGGCTTCTTATTCTGTTAGCTCACCCACTGATAATCCCTTGGCCTGCTTGACTTTCTTAAGCAATTATTCATAGTCAGTCAACCATGGCAGTTGAACCGTTTTCTGCTATTTCAACTTAGTGCACAGGTGTATGGCATCACTGAGAACTAATCTGGTGCTCTCGGTGTATAAGACTTTTGTAAACAGCTCTTCCCACTTCTCAGCTCACAGAAAACTCTTACAACTGTCCTACCACTTTTTACTTCATTCTTTCAGGCAGTAAAGTTTCACCACACTGCCGGAAGCTAATGCTAAGTATGGCCTGAGATTCAGAGATTGTCCATAGCCTTGAATCACGTGCTGCCTCTTACACATTCTGAGCATCCAGAAAGCAAGGTTTCTTCAAAGAATCTCTCATTTCTGGCATTCACACGCTTGACATGCTCAAATCATTAATAATTTCTGAGCTCTTCTTTTTCCTTTGAGACCATCAAAGCTAAAAGTAAACATTCAGAGAGTTTTGCGCTTCTGCTTCAAAAGAATTTTTAAGTAAAAAAAAAAAATTCAAAATGAAGATGAAGTTCAATAACAACTGAAATATAAATTGGAAGCTTTGTGGTTGCCTCTCTTGGGAAAACCACGTTAGTAATAAGGCATTGTGCAGAGTTCAAATGTGGTATGCAGATGGAAAGTTCAATAGGTATCTTTAAGTACCATTAGATGATTTTACAGCTTGTCCTTTGCCAACAAGGGGAAGTGGGCCATTAAAGATGTGCTAAGAACCATCTGCCAAAGCCAGCAGAGGCTGGCTGGCTGAATTAGCAGCTGGAGTCTGCAGCTGAGAGTCCCAACGTTCATTTCTTTGTCTGTCTCAGTCACCAGGAATTAATAATAGAAAGTTTAAAAAAGAAAGCAGTGTCCATTTTGCTCAGCAAACGGTATTGGAAGTTCACATGGGAAGACAAACTACTTGCCTTTTTGGGATCATTTTCTGACAAATAGGTTATAAGCCAAAACTTCAATCCAAGGGGAACAGGATTGGTGATGGATGTACACAGCTTTAAATTCCTATCTGGGTGATTAAATCTAGACCAGATGAATGTAGACATTTTAGAGGAAAATGCTGGGGACACGTAGCAGCTAAACAGAGCCAAAATATAAACACGAGAAAGATATTGTTCACTGCCATTTTATTCAAGAAGAAAATACTATGAAAACCAAAATACAGTTTTATATGAATCTTCATTATAATCACTGAAGGAAAAAAAAAGTCAAATTCATCTGTAACTTGTAAGCCTGATCTTCAATATCCTATACTTTTTGTAATCAGCCACACTACTGTGAAGGCAATTTTCAGTTTTAAATCATTCAAACTTTATCTGTGATTTGATTCATAGTCTGTGTTTCCATCCTATCTTTTTCTCTTTGCCTACAAGACACTGGTCTACCATCCAAGAAATATTTTCTGAACAAGTAAGGGTGTATAACTAGCTACACTCTGGGAGGTTTTATTGAAACTGATTTTGTTTGCCACACCTTCTGTTATCCCTCCCCAGAGGGTCACCGGCCTGTGTCTCCCAGCAGTGCTCCCGGCACTTCTGAATCACTGTCAGCTATGCCATCCCCAGGGGTTTTGAAAGAGGGGGGCTGCCATCCACAGTTACAGCAAGGAACATTTTCGCAAGGTCTCTTTCAGGCTAATTTGCTGTCTATGATTATACCACAAAATTCCATTTAAAAGGTAGTTATAAGACCATCAGAAATTGTAATACTTGTTCTAAGTGACCACATTACAAATATTGGTGGATATGACTGAAGAACCGCAATGGAGGGATGTCAGCTTTTAAAGAAGGAGGGGCAGGGAAGGAGAGGGGCGACCCGCTGTGTGAAAGCATTGGGAATGCAAAGAGCTCTGCTGTGGGACAGGTCAGGAGTCAGTCAAGAGCTTCTGCATCAAGAGTAGTGGGCAGACCAAGATGGGTGCCGTTGAGGTAGGTATCTGCTATAGACTGCCTGCTCAGGACAAAGAAGTAGATAAGGCCTTCTGCAAACAAGTGGAAGAAGTTTAACATTCACAGGCTCTGGTCCTCAACAGGAACTTCAACCCCCCCCCCCGATACCTGCTGGAGGACAGTCCAGCAGGGCTCAGGCAATCTAGGAGATTTTTTGAGTGCATTGCAGCCTCCTGGCACAGGCAGTGGGGGAGCCAACAAGGAAAGGTGCTCTGCCGGTCCTGATACTTCATGAAAAACGAAGAACTGGTGGGGGACGTGAAAGTCGGAGGCAGCCTTGGCTGCAGGGACCATGAGATGGAGGTCAGGATCCTAAGAGGAGACAGCAGGGCAAAAATCAAGACCACAACCTTGATTACACAAAAGCACACTTCAACCTCTTCAGAGTTCTGCTTGCAAGAATGCCAGGGGATACTATCCTGGAGAGAAGAGGGGTCCAGTAAGGCGGCTGATAATCAAGGATCACCTCCTCTGAGCTTAAGAAAGGTCTGTCCTGACAAGTAGGAAATTAAGCAAATGTTGCAGGAGGCCTGCGTGGATGAACAAGTTGCTCCTAACTGGACTTGAATCTGGCAGGGTATGTGAATAGCAACAATAAAGGATTTTACAGGTACATAAACAGCAAAAGGAAAACTAGGGAAAATGTGGGTCCGCTGCTAAATGGGGCATGGGAACTGGTGAAAAACAATACAGAAAAGGACAAGGTACTCAATGCCTTCTTGGGCTCAGCCTTTACTAGTAAGATCGGCCTTCAGAAATCCAAGGCCCCTGAGACCAGAGGGAAAGTATGGAAAAAAGTAGAATTATCCTCAGTGGAGGAGGGCTAGGTTAGGGAAAAGTTAAACAAACTGGACATACGTAAGTCCTGAAGGATGCATCCAAAAGTGCTGAGGGAACTGTCTCCCTGCAAGGCCACTCCTGATTACCTTTGAAAGGTCATGGTGATTGGGGGACTTTCCTGGAAACAGGAGAAAGCAGATATCACTCCTATCTTCAAGAAGGGCAAGTGGGAAGATGTGGGGAACTCTAGGAAAGTCAGCCTCACTTCAGTTCCTGAGAAGGTGTTGAGAGAAAATCCTCCTGGACGGCATTTCCAAATACATGAAGGACAAGAAGCCGATTGGGAGTAGTCAGCATGGATTTACACGGGGAAATCACACTTGTCCAACCTGATGGCCTTTACAATGAGGTCACTAGATAGCTGGGGTGAGCAGTTGATGTTCTTTACCTTGACTTCAGTGAAGCCACTGTATCCCATAACGTCATCATAGACAAGCTGACAAAGTATGGGTTAGATAAGTGGACAACAATGTGGATTGAAAATGGGCTGAATTGCTGGGCCCAGAGAGTTGTTATCAGCGGCGCAAAGTCCAGTTGGAGGCAAGTTACAAGTTGTGTACCTCAGGGCTTAATACAAGGGCCAATACTGTTCAGTGTTTTCATTAATGATCCGGATGATGGGTCAGAGCGCACCCTCAGGAAGTTTGTAAATGATACAAAGCTGGGAGGAGTGGCTGTCAGACCAGATGGGTGCGCCGCTGTTAAGAGAAACCTCTACAGGCTGGAAAAACAGGCAGAGAGGAAACTTGTTAAGTTCAACAAGGGTAAACGCACAGTCCTGCCGCTGGGGAGGAACAACCCAGGCACCAGAACACTCTGGGTGCTGAACGGCTAGAAAGCAGCTTTACTGAGAAGGACCTTTGGGTTCTGGCAGACCAAGCTGACTGTGAGCCAGCAATACACCCTCACAGCAAAAAAGGCCAACAATATCCTGAGTTGCATTAGGAAGAGCACTGGCAGCAGGTCAAAAGAGGTGATCCTTCCCTCTACTGAGCCCTGGTGAGTCCACACCTGGAGTGCCGGGTCCAGTTCTGGGCTCCCCAGTAGAAGACAACGTGGACTTAACTGAACTGAGTCCAGTGCAGGGCCACAAAGATGAGGAAGGGACTGGAACATCTCTCACATGCGGAGAGGCTGAGAGGTATGACTCTTCACTCTAGAGAAAACTCAGGGGATCTTATCTATGTGTATAAATACCTGATGGGAGGGAATGAAGAAGAGGGGGCTGACTCTTCTCTGTAGTGTCCACTGACAGGACAAGAGGCAACAGGCACAAATTAAAAGACATGAAATACCATCTGACCACAAGAAAACACTTTTTTGCTATGAGGATGGTTGAACACTGCAACAGGTTGCCCAGGAATGTTGCAGAGTCTCCATCCCTGGACTGGACAACCTGTTCTACATGAGTTACTTTGACAGAGTAACTTAGGGTACCAGTCCTAGACCAAACAGTACTGAATACAGGCATCTAGACAAGTTCAGAGAGCAATTCCTTCCCCAAAAGCAGGAGAGGAATGCATGTACGCTTCCACTTCGGACCAACAGCATAGCCTGGAGGCTGGGAACAGATTCAAGGGTGCAAATAACTCAGGTACCTGCTCAGCAAGGTTTTTATGTACCTCAGTGAAGGCAGAATATGACTCTGACATTGGACAGTTTGTTTTCTCATTGCTGGAAGAAAAGTCAAAGTTAGTTATCACTGGAAAAGTTTGTAAATGTCTATTTAGTAGTCCAAGGCCAGAAATTTAGCAGGTGACAGTTTATATTATGACAATATGCAACATGTAATACGACTGAAAAGGAGTTGCTCAATTTGAAAATGTAAGACTCCAAAAGCTGGACTATTAGAAAAAATGGGGACTCTGAATTCTCTGAAGGAACAGTGCTTTAATAAGACCTCTAGCTGCACGTGTGGCCTCCATAGCTATATATGCCCATGATGCCAAAAGGCAGGTACAGTTCATTAGCCATTGATACTTCAAGTGAGCTTTTGTGGATTTTATTGCAGGATAAAGCAAGAGATAAAATAGCTTTCAAAGGTGGCTCTAATTTTTTTGCAGGATCTCTGCAGCTGAAATCCAGTGTTGTTGTCCCATGCTACATCCCCCCTAAACTGGGTTAGGTACACTGCAATGGTACTGGTGTATGTCTAAGGATCCCCGCCTGTTGGAGAAATTTTCCCAGACCTTTAGGACAGTTTTGGCTAAGCGGTAAATACAGACTGCATCTGGTGAAAAGACTTTTTAATCTATTTCTATTTTGGCCTACACACTCTGAACTATTTCCAGTGACAGAAATCATTAGCTTAATGCTCCCAGTTATGCTATATAGAATCAGTCTGCCTTAGAAAGGTTTTATAAAAGATTCAGATTTTACATTCAGAAATCTCACTGGGAGTCAATGACATTTGTCAGAACCTGACTCTGTTCCCTCCATATTTACAAAATGCAACCTGATGATAAAAAATGTCAAGGGAAATGGCACTACCAAAAAAAACCAAGATCCTAATACAAGAAACATAACTTCCGTAAATTAGCCCTATAAAAACTCATATAAAGTAAAGCCTGCGCAAAAGATCAAGGAATGTGTCATTGTCACCAGCATTTACTCTGAGAATGGAAAGATTTTAAATTTTTATTTAAAGAAGAACTGTGAAGACATATTTTAAATTGAATGAAAAGAAGTTTTGTGTGTGTTAACAGCTGAGCCCTTGTTGTGGTTTAACCCCAGTTGGCAATTAATCACCACACAGACGCCCTGGTGGGATGGGGGAGAGAATTGGAAGAGCAAACGTAAGAAAACTCATGGGTTGAGACAAGAACAGTTTAATACTTATTATTAATGGGGCGGGG
>VZTQ01012055.1:2321-14259 GCA_013400755.1 Pelecanoides urinatrix | reverse complement strand
GGTGGGTGGGGGAGTGAGGGTAAGTAATAAAAAGTAAAACAGCGAGAGAGAGAGAGAGAGAGAGAGAAACAAAACCCAGAGAAAAAAAAACAAGCGATGCAACTGTTCACCACCCGCCAACCGATGCGCAGCCAGTCCCTGTGCAGTGATCATGCCACCTGGCCAACTCCCCCTGTTTATATACTGAACATGATGTCACATGGTATGGAATATCCCTTTGGCCAGTTGGGTCAGCTGTCCTGCCTATGGTCCCTCCCAGCTTCTTGTGCACCTGGCAGAGCATGGGAAGCTGAAAAGTCCTTGACTTCGCATAAGCACTGCTTTGCAACAACTAAAACATCAGTGTGTTATCAACACTATTCTCATCCTAAATCCAGAACACAGCACTATACCAGCCTCTAGGAAGAAAATTAACTCTATCCCAGCTGAAACCAGGACAGCCCTCATAATGGGAGGCATGCTAGGATAAGCTTGGACAGATGACAGCAGAGATAACAAGGAAATCCTTCATTTTAGCTGAAGGCTACATTCCATGTAATAATTTTTTCATTTGGAATATTTACATCATCGCTTGCTTTACTGTAAAGCTTCTCAGCTCATATGCAAGCAGCTGCAGCTTCAGGTTCTCAGTGCCCTGCAACCCAGTTGTCTGCAAGAGGCATGGACTATGCAAAACTAAAACCTTATCACAATCCCGGTGGCAAATGTCCACAGGAGTGAATAACTCCGATTTCTTTGCATCAACAAGCTTTAGTTGTGCGGTTTTTTCTCTCTTTGGCTGCTGTTGGTTTCTCAGAAGGCAATTAAATTACTATATAATTTTTTTGTTTGTTTATTGACACCTGTTGCTGTGCCTTGGGCCAGTTACAAATGTTTGTGATCTCTGCAACAAAAATACATGTTGTCAGTTAACCGGTAATCAACTAGTTCAACTTACAACACAAACTGAATACTAAAACAAGCACTGAGTTGTATTCAAAAATTTTGGATCTGGATGTGACAACTACTGTGACATAAAGAGTTTTTAAAATATGCCTGTCCAAAGACAATTTGTAAAGTATTTAAAGGACTGCAGGTGTAAATGAAAGACAAATGGGCATAAAGTTTCAGATCCCTTATTTTCACTTCAAAGGAGAACAGAAGGATGTATCTTTGGCCCAAACCTTCCAACTGCTCTTTTCTTCACCAGGAAAATTTATGGGCAGAAATTCTCAGTACAGCCCAAACCAGTAGAAAACTGCAACGAGCAGAAAAAGGAGTCACCGTGAAGATAAAACAGTGGGACTGCCACTTGTGAGTTCCTCATTCTTGCTAGAATCCCCTGGATCAAAGGATGTTCTGACACCTCTGAGACAATCTCTACCATGTGGATTACTCGAAGCTGGGAAATAGCACCTTCCCGTTTTCTTACACTCTTCTCCCATGGACATCATCCATTGGGTTGGATGGACCCTTGCTTTGAACTTTACAGCCTTTCTTCTGCAAACTATGTGCTCAAAACCCATGGATCTGGAACCAAATATTCAAAAGACTGTAATCTTGTAGGTCCTGAGTAAACAAACACCTAGGCAAAACCCTTCCCTGTTTGATCTGCAATTTTAATTCCTCCAGAAACTCTGTCAAGCGTTCTCCTGGAAGGCTAGAAATGCATGGGATTGGAGTCTTTCTAAAGCCTTTCAGTTTTAATTTTCTTTACTCCAAATGCATACACAAAGCTAGGGGTTTAGGAACAGATCAAGACTCTTCTTGGAATCACTGACACTGCCCGTTTCTGGATCCACCAACGAACCATGGTGTAATCCAAGAAAAATCACTTCTACTCAGAATGTCCTATCTGAATAGCTACTCATACATTATGTAGACTACTTTGATTACCTGAGCTTTGGTCTCTTATTTGACAAATGAAATAGTAATATTTACCTTGCTTTATAGGGCTCTACAACAATTAGATCTTTAGAAAAAATACCAAAAACATGCCCTAAAACTTCAAGAGAAAGGCAGCCATGGTATGTAACTAATTTTAAAGCACATAAATTCTAAACAGATGTATTATTTTAATGCCCAAATATTCACTGGCACTTTTCTGGAAGGTCTGATGTCATCCAGCATGTGGTTTGGAAGTGTCTCTGTTGCTGAGTATTACAGCTTCAAGCTTTAGGGATATCAGTGGGCTGAGTTCTTTCTATTAAGGCTGATTAGAGCTGATGCTGTACAAACAACAATTGCCATTATTTCACCATGCCAATGTTGACAGTATACATTTATTGGTAAAGTATAATGTTTCTCAGTTCAGCTGAACATCCGCTTCTTAAAAGAAAAGGTATTTCTTCCCATATCCACATGAGTTTTGTCTTTCAAAATGTCTCTTCATTGTCCTCCCTTTCCCCTTCCAATTATTAGTAGACTTTGATTATTCCCTTCTTGACCATCTCTATTCCAGATGTCTCAGCAACCCTACTTCTGCTTCTCATGAGTCAAAGTGCCACTGATTCACGTTATGAGAAGGAAATACAAGTTTCCACTGTATATTTTCAAGCGTATGAAACAGCACAGCCCCCCTGGTGTTCCTCAGACATGTGATTCACTGTGAGATGGAAACAAGAAAAAAATCCTCTGTGTCAGGACTGTTGGTAAAGCCTGTTTCACTCTGTACTGTGTTGCTGAGATGCTCTGAGCATTTGTCAGGTTTTTTCTAATCTTTGATTTTGCTGTAAGTGGGTTTTTCTGCTCAGTCATACAAAACAGTCACCCCAACGTACCACGGCCTGCATTTACTCCCTATTCCAAGGATTCTAAGCATGGCTCAGAGGATTTTCCAAGTAAAGCAAAACTTTTGCAAAGGGAGACTCATGAAACACTACAGAGATCTGTGTTTTAGGAAATTCCCATATCCATTTGCATATGGAGCCACCAGCTAGTATGGTGCATTATCTGCTGGAGAGAGTCTTGTGTCAGTCTTCAGGGAAAATGGAACAATTCAGACCCTGGCTTTGTGGTTTTCTCTACTTGAAAACAATTTTTTAAGGTTAAATGTGTAACCACAAGACTTTGGGTCTCGTATGAACAGTGTCAAACACTGAAAATTATTTGATATTTCCACAGTCTGTATGCTGCACATTCAAGTTTTGTGGCACACAGCCTACCACAACCAAAGAATTTTTACTGTAAGAGTTGTTCATCCTTGTGACACAGAGCTTACAACTGAGCCCAAGAATAACTGTCAGACTGCAGAGCCTTTCTCTGGGGACCCTGTTGTTAACCATCAATGGAGGAGAAGGAAAGTTTGTTGCTTTAATTAAGACAGCTTACGCAGTTCTGTCCACATGGCTGATAGAAGGTAAGGGTGAAGATAACTATTACTTCTGTGACTCATCAGATCTCTTTGCAGGACAAGAGCTTGTCCTGTCAGTGATAAGATTGGCCTTCATCTTTTGGCTTCAAATGCCAAAAGGCATATGGAGGATGCACATTTTGTTTCCTGTTTCACTGCAAGCAGTTCTTGGACTGCGTTGGCTGACGGGTTCCAGTCAAAACTGCCCAGTTTATGGCGAAAAAAAGACAAACAATTATGCCAGCACCTATATATATTTTAAGAGGAGAATGAAAGAGAACATTAATGAAATTCCAGTTTCTTGTTGTATATCTTTGCAATTTCAACAGTAAAATAGTAAGCAGATTTACATGGGGGTAACAGCGCTGCTACAGGGCAGATGGGAGACTTGATGGAGTTCTACAGTGCTGAAAAACCATGAACATGTAAAGTTGTACATGTCACGTGTACAGCTACAGGACAGTTGTTTTAGGAGCAAGCAAGGAAATCACATAGAAAGACAAGGTTGCATGCACCACTGGACTGAAAAACACAGCTCACAATTATCAAGGAAAAAAAACCCTTCACTCACCACCTACAGACATGCCTTGTGTTGGTCATTTTTACACAAGTGTTTGCATTGCAGTTGTGGAAGGCCAGCAGCCAGTACTTAACAACTTCTGCTTGGATTTCTCCAGGATGTTAACCAAGGTGTATGAAAGCAAATGCTTGGAGAGAGCCATAGAAGCACAGAGAGGAACAGCCCACCAAAGCTTTTAATTTTTGTTTTAGTTTTCCTGAAGTTAGGCAGTCTACCAGCATGTAACAGTTGGCAGTGTTAGAATCAGAGCACACATACACTCCCTGTATGCTCCCATGGGGCTTAAGCTGACAAGTATCCATTTTTGTTCTGTTTTTCAAATGTTTTCAGTTACTTTATTTTCTACCACTCAGTGTGGATCTATGCACACACACAAATACACTTCAAAAACTTCTTCTGTGCTGCTTACTTTTTGAAGTTTTCATTAGCAAGGATATCACAGAAAACATGTTTTGTGATTATTACAGCACAACTGGCTAATACGAACAATTCTATGCTCAAAACCCATTTTTGACAGGAAAACAATTATACATTTAAAAATGCCTTGCTCATTACAGAAACATACAATGAAGAAACATGTTTTACAGCAGTAACGCTAGTATTTGTGTACAGTCCCAAACCATTTCATGGAGTACTTCTTGCTTTACCACTGCTGGATGCTTGCTGGCATCAGCAGCACATGCCTGGTTTAACTACATAAAAAGCAATGAGGTATATTACATGATGATGAAACAAGGTAAAGTAAGGTCCATTCTTGTTATACATGTTCTGACCAAAGATCCTGAAGATCCTGATGATCCTCAGTACACAAATATCAGTAAAAACAAGAATGATGCTTTATATTACCACTAAGTATGTCTACTAAGCAAAATAACTGTATTGGCTTGAACATGGAGGAATTCTGATAACTGGCGTTAATACTGGTTCGTATCATACTAGATTCACACCTGTGTAATAAAACAGGGTTTGATCCATTAATTTTAAGATTAGTGAATGTGAACTAGTTGAATTACAATGTCTAATGAATAATTAGTGAGTTGCACATAAACCCAAAGTTTTTGCAGGTACTCTCCAATGTTTAAAAAAAAAAAGTTAAGATCATATCATTGAAGTGTCAACTTTAGGCACAATCCCCACCTTATTAATCTCCATTTCTTTCTGCTAGGCCATTGCTAGGCTTGCTTCAGCTGAACAGAGACCACCAACTGTGAATCCTGTGTGGCAATGCTAGCTTGGTAGTTTTGACAAAAGATATTAGCAAACTCTTCTCCATTACTGAGCCCATGACAACTTGAACCTGCTTTCAAGAGTAACTCAGCTTTTCCTAAATGTAGAAGATAATCAAGCTTAAATGTGTTCCATTTTTATGAATGGCTGAATTACTCTAATGCAGTCTTGTGGAACAGAAACTACAAGCCTTGGTCCCCTCTGCTGAGGACAAAGGGACAGTGAATAAGCAGGAGGTTTGAGTGTACCGTAGAAAAGTTGTTCTAACAAAATGAACATTGTCCTTAATGGTGTAAAGATTGGCCTCTACTTTTTTCTTCTCCGCTACCTCCTAAGCAACCTTATGTCTGTGTTCAGGGTTGCACCAACTTATACTTTTCAAAACAAAAAAAAAGACTGTTGTCCTTCCTACTTTATGCCTGTTATCTGTTAAGGTACCAGGCCTCTCATCATACTTAAGAATTAATACAGTAGAAGGAATACAGCTACCTTCTTCAAGACCACATCAGAGTTGAGATTTCAAGTTGTTTTCTTCAAGGTACTGAATAGCTAAGGCACTGACCACTGACAATCCCCTGCGTGAGGAACTACAGTGGCCCGCATACTACAGAAACGGTGATCCCAACAACCACAAAGTTAAAGGGGAGCCACTCTGAATCTCTGAAATAAACACCCTTCAGAATCACCATCATCGTCCCCATCTTTCACTTTTTTGGTATGGCCTTTTCCAGTGTAAACACAGGAAAATACACTCATGAAGAAAAGATAAGATGCATTCATGTAGACAAGGGCTAGTCGTGTCATGTGCAGCACTACCAGTGAGCGTTCAGCTGAAGACAGTGGTCAAACTAATCTGGTGCAGAAAAATCAATTCTAGCAGGAGCCATACTAAACAGTTTTTCTCTGTGAATAATTTTTCTTCCCATAATCTCTTGCTGACTTTTGTTTCTCCAAGCATGTAAGCTTCTCAAGGCAGAGAACTTCTGCATAACTAGGCAAGAAACGTACTACTATAGTTGTTTTTAATGGTAAGCACACAAGTGACTTAATCGCACTTAAAAATAATACTGATAAGAAAGTTTGATGGTTTTCCTCTGCAGCATTATCAGAATGAACACTATGCTTACAAATGTTTCAGATTATCTGAATATGGCATTCTTGCTTTTGTGTTTAAAAAGTAAAGAATTGTAGAATCATTTAGGTTGGAAAAGATCCTTAAGATCATTGAGTCCAAGCATTAACTGAACACTACCATGTCCACCACTAAACCATGTGCCTAAGCGCCTCATCTACACGTCTTTTAAATATCTCCAGGGATGGTGACTCAACCACTTCCCTGGGCAGCCTGGTCCAATGCTTGACAACCCCTTCAGTGAAGAAATTTTTCCTAATATCTAATCTATCCTTGTCCTATCACTTATGACTTGTGAGAAAAGACCGACACCCACCTCACTACAACCTCCTTTCAGGTAGTTGTAGAGCATGATAAGGTCTCCTCTCAGCTTCCTTTTCTCCAGGCTAAACAACCCCAGTTCCCTCAGCCGCTCCTCATAAGACTTGTTCTCTAGACCCTTCACCAGCTTCGTTGCCCTTCTCTGGACACGTTCCAGCACCTCAATGTCCTTCTTGTAGTGAGGGGCCCAAAACTGAACACGGTATTCGAGGTGCAGCCTCACCAGTGCCGAGTACAAAGGGACAATCACTTCCCTAGTCCGGCTGGTCACACTATTTTGATACACAGGCTCACATATGGCTTTTATCAACACAAGAGGTTTTTAACCATGTATTTTTTAAGTACATATTTGATTTTACTCCAAAAAATATCTATAAAAGATATGGGGACCTCATTTAAAAGAAACTAATGAGTTTTCCCCTGTTAAGGTTTCTAATTTTGCTCTATTTACATACTCTATGTGAATCTAGAGGCCAAAATTCTATTTCAAAAAAGGCAGCCAAACTTAAAGGCAGTATTGGTGCATATACCCCTGGCTGAAGCAAACACCTTGTCCTTGCTTTAAGACTTTCCAAAAGATCCATTAGAACCACACTACTGTAGAACTCCAGCCATTCCACAGTGAAATTAAACTGAGATTGTACATTAAACAGGACTAAATTATTTTATTTTCATATCTTTATGACCACACTTTATTCTGATGATCATTACCATATGTCTGGGGCGGCTGAAGACCCCACTGACATACGTCTCTTCCCTTGGCTAGATTCTGCATAAAATATGCCCCAAAAGTACCAGCGATGTCCTCAAAAGATTGACTACTAGTCCTCAAAAGACTGACTACTCTACTAGTAGAGTCCCTACTCCCACATTGTCACCACAATGCATCTACAAAAGCAGACCAAGACTCTGGATGGCCCTCGTGGATATGATTCAAAACAACCACTAAATCAAGAACTAAACTTTTTCAATTGTTTCTTACTAACATGGTGGTAGAATTTTTCTGGTTCACCAGCCAGTAATAATAGTTGCCACCTGGGGCACTTTTCTGCAGGGGCAGGGGAGCAGCTGACTGGTGGGTATGAATAAAGACTCCTCAACTACTTTTACTGAGCAAAGGCCTCTTCACAATACAGCGTGTAGAAATGTGGGGAGAGTGTTTGACATCATTGACTTTGTCTTACAACTGTTCCTGTCTTATTGCTCTTCCAAAGTATGAGGAGGTGCCCATGGTGTGCGCAAAGTGGTGTTCACAGGCATTTGCTGTGTATACTTCTTCATTCTTTGCAGCCATTGTAGTTGCACCATCTAGGAGCTGCCATTGCTTCGTGCACACTTGCCCTGCAATAAAAAGTGTACAATCTCTATAGCTGGTTTGTTTCTTTTGTTTTAAGATTGCCGGCTGTTATCTGGTCATAGCTGTAGGCTACCAGCTGAAGAGTGTTGTAAGTTCCAAACAATCTTTTCTGCTTGATCTTTACACCTGTCAGACCAATGCTGGATTTGGGCTAAAGAAGAATTTTGTTTTGTAACGCTTATCTTCTTTTCACTGTTGCTGCCCTTCCTTGGTCCCCGCTTCAGCACATGGATGTGCTTGCCAAGAGCTTTGAGTTAATCTCTTGTGCAAATGAAATACAGATAATTCTGCAAGACATGAACTATTGTATGGCTGTAGCTTTCCTCTAGTCATTAAATGTGAATTCTGTGCATATGTGTATGTTACAGCAAAGTTATAGCAGCAGCACTGTTGTCCTTTTAGAAGGTTTGGCGTCTTGAAATATATATGCCTGGAAAACACCAGGCAGATATTTTACAACTACATTATATGTCAGAGCTTCCTTCCTCTTTTTCCTATTCCTGTGGTTCAGGATCTGACACATGCTTCTACGTAAACTAAGCTGGCAGATGATCAACCCACTGTTACACTTAAAGAGTACCATCAAAGGAGGTTGATAAAAATTGTGTTGGCCCCATCTGTATGGTGAGTGATGCAGTTTACTACATAGCTATCTATCTGGCCTTCTTATCATTGCATTACTTTCTTGCTGACTGATTATACTTTGGAGCAATTCGATTCCCTATTTTTGTCTGGTATCTAAAATGCCTTGATTAGTCTAGGCGTTCTGCTTATACAAGAATAGGGACTGGAGCTTAGGATTAATCTAGACAATCCTCCAGCCCAGTCATTGTTGACTGACAGGTGACTGGTCCCAAAGCTATCCTCCCCAGCTATCTCCCCCAGTGCACCCTCTTGATCTGATGCTAGATGTGCCATTTGAGGAACATACAGGTTTGCTTCCAGCTCAGAATATAAATTAACCCATGCTTCAGTCTAATTCTGATAATAACAGAAAATATGTGAAATGGAAAGTAAGTGCAAATTCTTTAGCATAATCTGCTTTTCCATGAGAAAGATTTGGCACTGCTGGTATGAAGGAATGCTGCCTCACCTGGAGAATGCATATTAGGCTGATAACTCATATGCCATGTTTTCTGTATTATGGCAATCATTAAAGACTAAAAAGCCCTAACATGTAGAAAAGCAGGTCTCAGCAGATCTCTTCTTCCATTCTCCACGCTACAGAAACTTAAAAAAAACCCCAAAAACCAAAACCAAAAAACTTAAGTGGTAGCATGAATGGTGGAGGAGAAGCTCACGGGAAGAGGGATGTGTTAGCTGGCTCTGCAAAGGCTGAAAGGTTTCAGAATCTCTGCTCACTCTGATACTGCTGTGGGAGGAACAAAGAAGTATGGAACACCTGCAAGAAGTGGTATCCCACGTGGGAACTTGAGTGGTTTGTCCTGTAGCTGGCCAGATCCCTTGTTCTTGAGGAACTTAGCTCTCCAGCACATTGTGATTGCATACGCTGTGGGACATTACTTGAATTAGTCTCTCAGAGGATCTGCAACTCCACAACCACAGCTTCTACCCTAACTGAACTTGCGACCTCTTCCCTTTAGCTACCTTCACAGCACGGCTGATACCTACAGTATGTTAAGTCTGTGGCATACTGGGGCACAGCTTGTGCCCAACTCAGAAGTGTGGGAAATTTGATACCTTGAACACGCTTTGCCTTGGAAAGTGGGTTTCTGTGAAATGAGTATTCTGCATTCCACAGTGTATGCATTCCTTTACCTGATGAACAAGGAGAATAGCTCCTTATTTGAAACCTTATAAACCAGACTTTGTCTGATACGCTGCAAAGCAGGATACGTGTAGGAGTAGCATTTACAGAACATAATGACTTTGCTGGTTCATTTTTTGGAACCCAAATAAAATAAGATTCACAAGTATCAGTTTTCTTAATCGCTGCTTTTTGCCTATGTTTATTTTGCCAAATTTGTTACTCAAGCTCAGAAATATTGTAGAAAATTCATGGTAGTCCCTACTNATTCTATGATTCTATGACACACTGGGCTCCTCTTTTGGAAGTAGTGTCACACACATGCTCTGCGCAAAAACTCTGAAGCTGCCACCTACCAAAATTTACTAGTTAAGCATAGACCAGGCAGTGTATTTCTAAAGATACATCAATTTTTCAGCTGAGGTCCTAGGCTTTAAACACTTTAAAAGTATGTTTTCATTTTGTTCAGCTATAACTAGGCTATTTGATTACAGTAACTTAATAATTTTTGAAATCCTCCTCTACAAAAACCCTCATAGCTTAGAAGTGATTTTGTACTTCCATTAAATGCCACATTGCAGCTTCTTAAACTGCTTGATCAGTTTCTAACCAATTTAGCTCTTGTTCCTGAAGCAGCCTGTCAGTGCTGAAATTAGAATTAAGAATCACAAGACAATTCAGGCTGGCACAGATTTTGGGAGGTCTGCATCCCAGTTTTCTGCTTTATATGGCCATCAGATCAGATCAGGTTACTGGTCTTGAAGACCAGCCTGATCTTGAAAACTCTGAAGGATGGAGACAGGGCCGCCCTCTCTGGGCCCCCTCTCAACTGCTTTATTGTCCTCACTGGAAAAAGTTTTTCATTATGTCAAGTCAGAAAGGAAGTTCATTTTCTTGTTTATTTCAGCAGAACTCTCCATCTTCTGTCTGTCTTCTCATGTCAAACTATGGACCTGATGAAGAAATCATGTGGTGACGTTCTCTGGCCTGTGTTATGCTGAAGGTCAGATTAGAATAAACGCAATAATCCCCTGTGGCCCTAAATATCTGGATATCTTTCTCAGCAACTCTTACAACAGAAAAAAACATTCCATTCACTGAAAATCCAAACAAGACAGAATTAATCTCAATTTAAGGCTGCAATGAGGAGGAGAAAAAAACCTAAGGCAACTGAATTTGTCTTGTTTGGGCATCAGGGCCTGAAGGGAGCACAGCATTAGAGAGCTGCTTGCGTTCTTGGCTCCTTTTTTGACACTGCCCAAATACATATGGTGAAAGCTGACAATTGCAGTTCACCAAAAACGGCAGCTGTCCCAAGGATCCACTGCTTCCTGCTCCAAATGATTTCTTCAGCCCGTTTACCAAAAAGCACGGGGAGGGGGCAAAGGTACTTTTGAGGATATGGAGTATTTAAGTTGTCCATATGAGCCTGGGAAACACTTGAAAGGTGTTTAAATAGTGAGACTACTTGCCTGGAAGAACAACTAGTATTTACTGGAAAAAAAAGAGTTTACCCTAAAGCTAAATAAAACTCCAGCACACTACAAAAATTCATGCTGGGGACTAATACGGATAGCTTCACCAGAGTAGCCTGAGCAGGCAGACAGAGTGAACTCTCCTCCGTTCTGTTTCTGCATTCCCACTCAGTGAGGGCTGACACAGGTCAGGTTTTATCTGTGGTTACATACAGACACTGCTTCCAGAGCTATCAGCCTCTTACATGCCTTAAATCTACTTAAAATGGACAAAGGATATAGAGAATAATGGAAATAAGAACAACGACATAATCATGTCTAAAATCCTCTACAGGCTGTGAGGCCATTTTACAAAGACAGTCCTTAAAGCTTTGCTATACAAAGAAGTGGTCCTAATATTCAGCACCCGTTTTTTGTCACCTACACACAATTCTTGACAGCTCTCCCATTACCATACCAGCTCCCTTTTCTCCTGACAGCCAGGTCAGTACTAGTAGGAGAGCGGCTGGAGGAAGAGGCTCTTTACCAGCAGACAAATAGACCAGAATGACTGGAGAAAGCGGAGAGGAAATAGCACCAGACCACAGGAAGTACAGAGACTGGTAAGTGGCCAGAGGTCATCGTGCCAATGTAAACACCGAGTGGGTTAAATATTATAACAATTTATAACTCAGCCTCATTTGTCATTTTTTTTAAACCACAGCGGAACAACAACACCACAAAAAAAAAAAAAAAAACAGTGGCTAC
>VZTQ01012054.1:6340-25307 GCA_013400755.1 Pelecanoides urinatrix | reverse complement strand
TTCCCAGCCTGTCCTTCCTAAAATGTCTGTATTCCTCAATTGCAGCCTTCCAGTCATATGAGCTATCCCACCCTGTCTCCATGATCCCAATGAGGTCATAGCCCCATGACTGGACATGCTTTATCTCCTCCTGTTTGTTCCCCATGCAGTGTGCATTAGCATAGAGGCATGCCAGAGAGGCACCCAGAACGTGCTGATTCCCCAGCACAGGCTTGAGAGCTTTCCCCATAAGGCTCTTCTGCTGCACCTCCTTCCTTACATGCCTATGCTCAAGGGGATTCCACTTCATCTCAGTTGGCGTTGATTGCCCTTGTATTCCCATCAGCCAGGGCCCTTGCCTAACCTGCCTTATCCCCAACAGAATCCCCAATTGTTTGTTGGGGAATCGCTCTGTCCTGTGTCGTTTCTAGTTTAAAGCTCTCCCTACCTGGTTGGCCAGACTCTCAGCAGATACTTTTGCCCCATTTAGTCAGACAGATCCTGTCCGCAGAGTGTTATCTCTTACTCTGGTAAAAAAACCCACTGTATTTTGGACTCATGTAAGCTCAAGGACTCAGACAGCATTGAAATGCAACTACAGAATTTTTTTGTCTTAGTTCTTCACTCCTTTCACCAAATTGTTTGGCTGCTGAATACATGGAAGTTCTAATATACGGAAATTTTGTTGTGGTGTGTCTTATCTGTAAAGCATCTGGATGGCTGGTTGTATAGTTACACATTTTAGGACAGAGCTACTGGGATGCTGTGGTAAAGGAGGCAGTCACTACACACTTATAAATACTTTATAGTGTGTTTTAATCACTTCCAAAGGATGGCCATCTCCCATGGAAAACAACTGGATCTAGTTCTCAAATTGCCTGGTGGCAAGGAGGAAGGTAGTAGCAGTCAAAGTAACTGAAACACTGCAGAGTCTGTGTAACAGAAAAATATAAACATGAGGCATTTATTATTTTTATAGTGTGCCTGATATAGTGATACCCAAATTGAATGTGCTCCTTATGTTTATAAAGATTTAGTAATAACAATAATAAATACCATAGTTTGTCTACTGATACAGTTGGCCCATGTAGTGATGCCAATCACTGTGAAATCCAAGTGCAACATAACTTGTAGAATAAGACCAAATATAATACTGCATCATAAAAATGGCTTTTGGAAATCAATGAGCAGAGAAAATTTTGGCTCACATTTTAGCACATTTTTAAGGTTGGGCATATTACTAAGTCTTGTAAATGCTACTAGAAAAAGTTGAAGCTATTTACCTGCAAGTGATGGTACCTTCAAATTTCATGAGACTTCTGTTAGATATTTTGCAAGATTTTCATAATGAGGTTTGAAATCCACTGTAGAATTACACCCTTCCAAAGAGAATTTTTGGCTGTCAGGTACACATCTAAAATTATTTAAAAGAAAAAAGGAAATTCTTGGCAAGTGTTTAATACAGGGTTTTCAATGTGTTATAGTGGTACAGGCCTTTCTTTCATAGTATCTGTCATTTGAAATACGTGAAGTATTTCCATTTGGCAATATTGCTGTAGGTAAAATGTAAAGGATTTATTCCATACTGAGATTATGCTCAGCAAACCTTAAACTTTTAAAATGGTGATGGACAGGAGTTCTCTCAAGGATTTCACTCATTAGACTTCCTTTTTTCTTTGACTCAACTGCAGCAAAATTGTTTCAATCTTACAGTTTCTTATTTTTCTTTTTTACATTGTTCTTTGTCTTACTTATACCTGATGTGTATTGTGTTTAATATGAAGTAATGGCAAAATAAACATTTTCTTGTATCTAGAAAATAATAGTGTATCTGTAGTTTTCCATACACAAAAAATAATAGCATAGTTGAATATTGGGGAAAAAACAGTGGTTTATGCATGCAAAAGTCTTCTCTCCTAATAAGTACACAGCAGGCTGCCTTGGCAACTCATACTAACAAAGCGTTAGGTAAAATTATTTGTAATTGGTTGTCTTAGCAAAAATTATCAAGGCCTACTATGCTTGCAAATGTTATAAAATAGCTAGAGATTTATCATTTTTCTACAAGTAAATACAGGGAAATTAATAGTTGACAAGTGATAGTTATTATTAACTTCAGAAGCACTTAGAAAATAGTGGCAAACAAGATGGAGGGAACGGCTCCATCTTCCTGTAACAGGCATGTCCCGTCTTCCACCATTTTGCTGCAAGAACAAACAAGCATACTCCATTAGAGTGACTTTCGTAGTGTGATGCCAGAGTCCAGAAATGGCAGAGCGCTATAAACCCAGCTTACACCTCTTCAAAAATCATGCTTCAAAATAGGTGGTGCTGCTTGACCCAGGGGAACCTGTGTGCCATTCTCTGTGTGCCAGACCCTGCTGCTGTTTATGCGCTCTGGTTCTTTGCTGATGTGGTTGGTAGTTTATATATTTTCATCCACAGGTCCTACGTTTGGTGTTAAAAGATAATGCGAAGAGGAGGCGTACTTGCAGTGGTTATACTGTCATTATAACGACTAATCCAGAGTCTGTCAGATTAATATTAATTCATTTACAGTCATGCTAATCTATACAAAAATATATTTTAATTATCCGTATGTGCATGTGGATACATATTATTTTTATATTTTATGTAATATTCATATATAATAAATACACATTGGTACTTATATTAGATATATTAATACATCTATAATAAATACCTATTTATACAAAGAATCGGTTTTCAATAAATACCTGCTATCTGCTGCCTGTGTTAACTCCTTTGGGCCAGCCTGCATGAAGAGAACAGCTTCTCACTTCAAATTACTTCAGTGGCTGAAGTGGTAAAAACTCTTCGGTGTGAACGTAGAGATTTGACATTCAAGCTCAGCTGATGATTTATGTGATAGTAAAGTTTGTGCATGTTATGAGTGCATACTGCATTTGAAGTTCGATAAGCTTTGCTAGTAACTGTTAAAAATTGCCTTATAATTATAAATTAATTTGCGTGTTATGTCGACTACTTTTTGTAGTGGTGTATTTTTGAGAGCACTTGAGGGGAATGGGAAGTCACATCTTTCATACGTAGCATGTAGCAAACAAAATGTATGTGAATAGGAGGAGGACAGAGAGTGCCGAGGGGAGCAGAAACTTTTTTCCTGTCCAAGAATGAAATATCTCCATGTTTGTGCTCTAAATGTATCAAAACTATTTAACAGATACACCATCATCACCATCCAAAAAAAAATTGCCCCAAACCCAGCAGTGTTCTTGGAAGAGTAGCATTATTGCCCCTCAGGTGACCCAGTGGGTCAGAGCTTGGCTAATGAACAGTTCAGCTTTTTGCTTCTAGGTACATTGAATACTACTTTCTTAATGGGATTGAAAATTACTGTCACCTAATGACTGGAAAATTCTGTCCTGAGTTATACTGGAGGCTTAGATCTAGTTTTTGTCAAACTCATCATTACACTTGTTCAAGATTGAAAGTACTGTGAGACAGGGATTCAGCACGTAATACATTACACTCTATTCAGCATGTAGTATAGCAGGGCCTGATCTTGACTGGGTCCCCAGTCTTGTATCAGGAACCAAAATTTCTTTAGTCATTGTATGAGCATCAGTAACAACGTCATTTCATACACAATGACAGAGGTGGTGACTTTTAAAATTACAGATCAGATTTAAAAGAATAACTTCTAATTATGATACTGTATGAGTTTGATCAGCAGTAGGTAACTAAAGAAGTGTATGTACATTGAAGAGAAGTATGTTTCTGTGAGAAGTTAAAGAGAAGTTTCCATAAAACAATATGAGGCAGACTATGCTATCGTAGGCTGTACTGCTCAAGAACATTGCAGAGCCACATAGAAACTGAATTTAATATACCAAGTGTAGTTAAATTAATTGAGAGAGATACAGGAGTGTTGTCTGTTAAGGTAGTAGCCTCTGAGTCTGAAAAATGAGATTTGGCATCAAAACTAATGCAATGAGAATAATCGTGCTTCGAAGGTAAGATGATACCTTTTCAGCTCCAGACTTCAAGCCACTTTCAAGGACAGGATTATGTCTTTCTGAAAATCTGAAACATTTAACACATTAGTAGATAATGTTGGATACTTCACGCGCTTCATAACTGCTCAGTTACTTTGCTTTATTAAGAAACTGTATTTAAAGGCCTGATTTTCGTGTTGATCTCATGATCCCTGTCAGTGACCAGGACGCCAGTTTGTATCAAAAACTGGGTCTCCTGAAGGAACTGAAATGTGTCTGTACCAGCTTGCCAGATGAGTTGAATTTATTTTGATAAAATATGATTAGGTGGATCAGTATCAGGTTATATAAAATTTATTTGCATCAAAGTGGTTATTCATGCACTGTTTGTCCTTAAAATTTAGAAGAATTCCTACAGTACAGATATCCTTCTGTTCATGCAGAAATTATTCGCATATTCTCCAGTAAATGCACGGATCACAGGACAGTGCAGGGAAGACAGTTGTTTGCTCCAATTCTGTTACATTTCTGATAGTGATGTGAGCACAGCTGGTATAGAATGGTGTTTCTGTGTCTCACAGCAAATCCTTTGTCTTGCAGGGATATAATCCTCAGAGGACATGCTTCACTTTCATCTTGCTGTTTTTCGAAGACACTTAGTCTCAGCTGTTAATTATTGAGGCTAAGGGTTATGAAATACAGAGTACTATTCAATGGCTTTGTGAGGTTGCAGCATTGATGCATTCACAGTCTCTAGACTAGAGCTTTGAATGCTAAAGTGTACTTCACTTCTGTATGTGATTTCATGAATTCTTATATTAACAGAGAGTACCTCAAAGCAAGCATGATGCAGGTTCCCATGATACAGAGAGGCAGAACGAAGGTCAAGGAGCAGCGGAAATCAGCATGGCAACTACCAGTACTGGTCAGGTAAATTGATTATTTTGTTTATTGATAGTATAATTAAACACTTGAAACGTACAGTGCTTATATGTTGGTATATACCTTACAATGTTTCTATGCCTGCTCATTTTAAAAAGATACATGTTTTTCTTCTTTCCATCTATACGTGAGAAATTTCTTGTACTTATTGGAAGAAAAGGTTTTAATAAGATGAAGTATAAATATTCGATAACGCAGGGAGCATTTTTCTTTTGTTTGAATGATTAATGAGCCTAATGCTATGAAGCAGATAACAAGAATGACTACAGAAAATTTATATTATTGTAGGTGAACTGTAATATTAGAAGTGTGATTTAATTATGGAAAATTGTTCAAATTTTCACTTTAGAAATTATCACTGAAATATCAGTGATTTTTTTAAAAAGAGGAGAACCAACTGGCAGGCTTATCATTAATGTTTCTTTAATACGGTTTTAGATAAAGCTTTGAAACAGTAGTATCAATGAGGTAATCTGGAAGTGGGCTGAAGGGTTATTTAAATGCTTTTAAATAATCTTTCATTGCTTTTCCTTTTATTAGTGAAATACATTAGTGGAATATTTTGAGGGGTACATTAAATTCTTTATTGTCTTTTAAAACAAATATTTATCAAAATTTATTACTTCTCTCTTTGGCTAAAAATTCTTTGATTTATTTACCGTGTGCTAATGATGATTCCCTTCATGATTTCCAACTGTAGCTGAGACATTTCCCCTAGTAATTTGGGTTCTTAAAACTTAACACTTACAAATTTAATAGCTGAATTCATATACAAAATATTTTTGCCACTCCAGGGAAGTAGAAATATTTAAATCCTTCTGAAAGTGTTTTGTACACGAAGATTTATCAGAAAGAATTGTGGTTTGGCTAGAAAATTTCACTTGATTAAACATTAAACACAGCCCATAATTTTGCTTGTGAAATATGATCACCATTTGGAATTAAGTTCTGTCAGCCACATCTAAGCAATTGCTTGAAGCTCTGACTTTAATTCTTATGACAGCTTTATTGTTTGGGAAGAAAATAGTTCAGTGCTGCTTTGGGGCTGAAAGCATAATGTATTTAAATAATTGATGCATTGTGGCTGTATCATCCATCTTCACTGTATGAATCAGGAGTTATTCTGGACAACAGATATTTTACAGGGAAGGAAGGAAGAAGGGATTGTCATGACTGGGCAGACTTATGCGAGTGGGATTCATTCGTACTTCATTTGAGGTCTTATGTTGAAGATTTGTGGAATTTTGAACTTTGCCTCATAAAAATGTATAAAACATGCATATTCCTTCCTCCTGGAGGTGAATAGATCCAGGGCGCTGAAGTTGTGTTAAAAGAGACATCTGGAGATTATTTACTTTCAGTGCAAGTCCAGACAGAGGAGGTTTAATGGATTGGGCATAACATTTATTTCTGATAAACCAGCTCAATATACTTTGAGCAATCACTATTCAGTGGTGTGCAAAAAAATGTTTTAACCAAATGATTTGGTTCTAATCGGTTTTGTTAGAATCAAGCCAATGGTTCTAACGTTATAATAAATGTTAATTGAAACACTGCCAATTGAATCCAGGATTTTTCAGGATTCAGTTACATCCTTTTCTGCACCATCTTTCAGCTGTCTTCTCTTTTCCATTACACTCACTATCCTGCTGCTGAAGTAAAATTTTTTTCATACCTTTGGTTTGCAAGTTTTATAAAGGTATTCAATGAGATTGTCTATTTTGTTATGTGCCACAAAATAGGGAAAATTACCTAATTGACAGAGTAAATAGCAAGCATAGTAAAACAATGAGTGAAAGACAGTAAAGTATAAAAGGAGAAACCAAGATGAAGTAGACAGAAGATTTTGAAAGAGAAGGTTCTACACAAGAAGGGTGCACATAACATCTCCTTGTTTCCCATTTTCTGACATGAATGGCTACACACTTAACACTAGTTCTTTTACATCAGTCTTTGCGAGCCAGTAAGAAATGTAGTTACACTTTATTTCAGCATCCTGGCATCCTCAAAAGCAGCAAGGCCTCATGATGGCTCTGAAGGATATCGTTAAATGAATCAAATTTGATACAGTTTGGGGAAACAATAGGGAAAGGATGTATTTCTGTCTACACCATGGTGAATTTTAATAGGTAGTGCTCCAAACTTATGTCTTTTTTACCTTCTTGGATAAAATTATCATACTGAACCTAATAACGGAGAATACTGGCATGTACACTGTATTGAACCTGTAATCCTATGAATGTACTTTGAGGTCAGGATGATATGAAGGGATTGCTCAGTGTAAAAATCTGAGAATTCATTCCCGTATTCATAGAATAGTTCAGAATGGAAGGGACCTTTAAAGATCATCTAGTCCAACCCTTGTGCCATGGGCAGGGACATCTTCAACTAGATCAGGTTGCTTAGAGCCCCGTCCAACCTGACCTTAAATGTTTCCAGGGATGGGGCATCTACCACCTCTTTGGGCAACCTGCGCCAGTGTTTCACCACCCTCATTGTAAAAAATTTCTTCCTTATATCTAGTCTAAATCTACCCTCTTTGAGTTTAAAACCATTCCCTCTTGTCCTGTCACAACAGGCCCTGCTAAAAAGTTTGTCCCCATCTTTCTTACAAGTAAAGTATAAGTACTTTAAGTACTGAAGGCTGCAGTAAGGTCTCCTCAAAGCCTTCTCTCCTCCAGGCTGAATAACCCCAACTCTCTCAGCCTTTCTTCACAGGAGACGCATTCCATCCCTCTGATCATTTTCATGGCCCTCCTCTGGACTCGCTCCAACAGGTCCATGTCTTTCTTGTGCTGAGGGCTCCAGAGCTGGACGCAGCACTCCAGGTGGGGTCTCACCAGAGCAGAGCAGAGAGGCAGAATCACCTCCCTTCACCTGCTGGCCACGCTGCTTTTGATGCAGCCCAGGATACGGTTGGCCTTCTGGACTGAAAGTGCATATTGTTGGCTCATGTCCAGCTTTTCATCCACCAGTACCCCCAAGTCCTTCTCGGCAGGGCTGCTCTCAATCCCTTCATCTCCCAGCCTGTATTGATACTGGGGGTTGCCCTGACCCAGGTGCAGGACCTTGCCCTTAGCCCTGTTGAGTGTCATGAGGTTCATAGGGACCCACTTCTCGAGCTTGTCCAGGTCCCTCTGGATGGCATCCCGTCCCTCAGGCATGTCGACCGCACCACTCAGCTTGGTGTCATCTGCAGACTTGCTGAGGGTGCACTCGATCCCACTGTCAATGTCATTGATGAAGATATTAAACAGTACCGGTCCCAATACGGACCCCTGAGGGACACCACTCATCACTGATCTCCATCGGGACATTGAGCCAATGTCCAATTCCTAGCATTGCAGATAATTTAAGTGAACAATTGAGAAAATCCAATATAATTTTCATTCTAAGCTTTAAGATTTTGAATTTTTCCTATCCTCAACAGAGAAAATAAGGGCTTGTTTACATAGGAAATATATATTAGAATAAATTGTGTGAATTTAAGTCATTCTAGTCATACTCTTCTAGCATACTACTTATTCTGGAACGTGTATGAGATGTTCTGGATTCAAATGGGACAGCGAAACGAGTTTAATGATGTGTGTTTAAATATTCCAGTATAACTACAGGTTTTTTGTCTAGACAAACACTACATGAAGTTATTCCTACATTTTACTAATAGTCATTTTCAACTTCAAATTGAAGATGTTGAACTGTATGAACAGCAATTACTCAGAGAGGAATATTCTTTTTTCTTTACGATGCACCTAGAAAAAACATAGAAATTATTTGAAAGTGTCTTTCATACAGTTTTCTTCAGTGAGTTATATATTTGTACTGAAAAAAATTGATACTTATTGATCCAGATAGTTTGAAAATGTTGCTTTGCAAAAAACCTAATAATTTCATGAACAGATTTTAGCTTTTGTAGAGGATCAACAAAAGACTGATGACTACCTCAGTAAAATAGTGTTCTGCTACTTGAAGGTGTTCTCTCTTGAAATGTATTTTTAAGTTCCCCAAAGTGAACGGGAAGGGAGGGACATAGTAAGGGAAACTTCACAGATAGGAAGCAGAGAAAAAGCAAGCAATCAACAACAAAAGGAGGAAAAAGGCAAAGAGAGTGAATGGATAAAAGGTGGTAAAAAAAGGAAAAATGTAAATACACAAAATGGATTAGAAGAGGACAAATATGCTAATAACTGGGTCTTGCTACTACAGGTAGGAGTGTGCTGTATACAATAATTTCTAGGAAAATTACAACAAATAATTGTTGTCAGCATTATTGTATAGCTTTTCATTTAAAAATGAAATAGATTCATCCACTCATAATTTTGCTTTTCATATGGACAAATTCAAGTAGGGTTACTCCTTGTCCAGATGAATCTATTTTTACTTGTCAGTTCTTGCATACCTGGTTGTGTTCTGAAGAAGTACAGACTTATTCCTATGCACTACATAAAAGTTGGGGCTGTTTTTTTTTTTCCTCTGTAAAAAATATAATGCGGTTTGTTGCAAAGTCCACTTCTTCTTGGTGAAAATAGTAATTATAAAATAATTCCATTGAAAATCTAGTTCTATTGAGAGTTAATTTCAGGAAAAGTGGTTAATAAAACCCAGTTTAACAATGACCTCTAAGTTGTGTCAGGGCAGAGAGGACCTAACTTAACTGGTAAGTTAACCGTAAGTTGACCATTCGTTATTATCAGTATGATTTCATGATCCAGTGATGAAATTGAAATAGGCAATAGTTGTTTTTTTACTCAGACTTCGTTTTATACTGAATTGTTGTTTAAATTTGTAGGGTTCTGCTGCTCGAATGGACCATGAGACAGCTGGTGTTATGAACTCTAGTAATAACTATTCTGTTCCTCGCAGACTGACAAATCATCTGGGTACCAAGGTAACCAAAGATTACAAACCACAGGTCACTAATACTACATTTTTACTAATACAATAACCTCATTGTTTCTGCCAATAGTATTAATATTAGCTGAACGATCTATCCACACATAGTAATTTTATGGAGTTAAAATTTTAGGGTATTTTTAAATTTTTAAAATATATGCACAGAAATCCTTTTTTTTTCTTGCTGATGATCAGTAATAGTTATTACAGTAAGGAAAAAATGATTGCTAGAAATTACTAGAATATTTAAAACATTTATGATGTTGATTTATAATCCATGATGAAAACTAACCCTTTTAAGAGCAGTTCTTCGAATATTTTGCCGAAGTCCAAATCCACAAAACAGATGTGATTGCTAAGAAATTAAATGGACCAAAAAAAAAAAAGTAAGCCCTTCACGGTGATAGATCTCTGTTCACAAAAGACTGTGCTCAAAGTATATGTGCAGCATGAAAAGAGAGGGGAAGAAAAAGGCAAATCTGTAACACAAAATTGAGTTAATGAACCACTGGAGTTTATACTGCCTCTGGAATCAGCAGCAGTGTAGATGCTGTTGGTGGTGTACTGAGTGCAGTCTTCTGGGAAGTGGGACCCATTAGCTTGATGCAGTATTAATTACTTGGGTCCTTAAAACAGCTTTATAATGCTGTAATTTTGGTCCTGCACTGTATGCATGTACTGTATGCACGTACAGGTATCACCTAGTCTGTCTGTCTGCAAGTTTTCATTGCAAATTGTAGAATTCCCAGAAGTTGCATACAACAGGAGAGCCCTTGAAGACAGGGAAAGGGACTGAGTGTGGAAGAATGCACGCAAAGAAATATGTTGAACTGAATGTGGGGTAGGAAAAGCTTAACATCGATGCGTGACAAAAAGGGAAAGTGGTAGAGATTCTAAATAGAGGAATGCATTTACAGATACAGAAGGAGATGTGTCTGTGGGCTGTGTGTATACAGAGAGAGACAGACGAACAAGTATTTTTTTAGTTTTTCCTACACTATATTTGCCACAATCTGGAGGCCGGATTTTGGTGTCGTATTCAGCTATATTCTCTGACAAAAACTTTATCTTCCAAATCTAAATAACACTGGATTAAAGCTGTCACTTGAAATATCTGTCAAGAGGCATGCATAAAGCAGATTAAATTAATTCTCCCTTAAGAATCCAAGTGCTTTGTTTTAATACTATATTTGATTTTTCCCAGACCAAGACAACAGGATCTCCAAACTGGGATGCTAGGCTGTCATAAAATTGGCTCCAAGACTATTTTGGTGGATTTTGCATGTGATCATACAGTTTCACAGATTCTAAGATTTCTATTGCTTCAGCAACCCTATAGTATTTAGAGAAGTACATGTTAACAGACTTGCTGCTTAGTCTACCCACTGCTATGCAATTTTTTTGTAACTCCGTATTTGTACTCATCTTCAAGCCCATTAGAATTGTCTCTGAAGAAACTAAATAAAATCATTCATTTGTCTGGTAAACAGTGCAAATATCCTAGTTATTAGTAGAAAACAGTCCAAAGTCTCATTTCTTCTTTAATTGGTATATTCTAAAGAAACATATAAGCTGCTACTTTACAATTCCCTTTGATACTTTCTTTATGTTGTCCTTCGATTTTGAATGTTCCTGTTTATCTTGGCTTTAGGAGTTTGGAGTTTCTAGATAGCATCTAAAATCAGCCTCTACATCCTGTTATTCTACTAAAAGAAGAATGCATTTATTGATCTAAAGCTATTATTGAAGAAAACAGAATAGGAAAGACAAACCAAATAGTGCATTGACCAGTGTATTACACGACAGCCAAGGGAATCCCTCAAAAATTGCTATTTTTTAATGAGAAATTTGGTTACTCTAGGTTAAATGTGTAATGCTGGATTTTCATGGCTTGATTTAATTTGACAAATGCTCAGTTTTCTCNCAGCTTTTACATGGCAACGATAAAGACTCTGTCTTGTTAGGAAACTCTCGTGGTAGTAAAGAGGCCCGTGCCAGAGCCAGCGCAGCACTGCATAACATCATTCACTCCCAGCCTGATGATAAGCGAGGCAGACGGGAAATCCGTGTGCTCCATCTTTTGGAGCAGATCCGTGCTTACTGTGAAACGTGTTGGGAATGGCAGGAAGCACATGAGCAAGGCATGGACCAAGACAAAAACCCAAGTAGGTTCTGCAAGCTGTATAAAAATGTTTCAAGGATATATTGAGAACAGTGAATTTACAGAAAGTACAACTTAATCTGAATTCTTATTGAATGTATGTGAGTTTTATATATGTGTGTGTGTATGTTTGGGGTTTTTTTTTAAGTTGAGGTAGTGTTAGGAAATAGAATCTATTACAGATATCTGTTTATTTATAAACTTGTTACTTAAATCAGAGACCTTGATGTGCTTTCCAGACAATAATTCTAGTGTTTTATATTTATAATCTGTGAATTAATANACAAACCAAATAGTGCATTGACCAGTGTATTACACGACAGCCAAGGGAATCCCTCAAAAATTGCTATTTTTTAATGAGAAATTTGGTTACTCTAGGTTAAATGTGTAATGCTGGATTTTCATGGCTTGATTTAATTTGACAAATGCTCAGTTTTCTCTATATATTAAATGAGCATTTGTTTGTTCTACTGGTTTTATCCCTGTAAACTTGAAAAAGTGTTAATTTAACTCTTCAGTTTTGCATTTGATGTAAATAATCTGGTCCATATGCAAGTCAGTCATCATAACAAAAAATGATTAGTTAATTTGAAATAGTTTGAAAGGAAAACTTTAAAATACATGGATGTAAGATTTTTTTAGCACAATGTAAATTAAAAATTCATGTAATCTTTCTTATCCTTTGTCTAGAGTAATTATATTTAATGCCACATAACAAATAGTTTTTCACTGAAGAGCATCTTTACATGAAAGTGTCATTCATACAGAGCATATTTTTTTGAGACAGAATTAATATTAAATATATTTCAAATATATTTCTCAAACACTTTCATTAGTATGTTTATTTAACCTCTTTGTACAATGGAAATTTAGAATTCTTTGCCATTGGTCTTGTAGATTAATACAGTTACATAGAGCTACCACTCACTTCTTCTAGTCATTTAACCACTGAGTGAAATTTATTAAGATTATGAATGCTGAAGTAATAGTATTTAATTATTTCTAAATAGCACAATTTTTTTACACCATTAAATAAGGTTTTTTTGCTCACGTGTACCATTCAAATTTCATTTTACTTTAATTATTTTTTAATACATATTTTTAGATGTAACTATTTTTAAAATGTAACTGTATTTTTAAAATCATTTGACCTGCAGGTGGAAATGGTGTATTCATTATTATCAATGCTTGGTACTCATGATAAAGATGACATGTCAAGAACATTGCTAGCAATGTCTAGCTCCCAAGACAGCTGCATAGCCATGCGTCAGTCTGGATGTCTTCCTCTCCTCATCCAGCTTTTACATGGCAACGATAAAGACTCTGTCTTGTTAGGAAACTCTCGTGGTAGTAAAGAGGCCCGTGCCAGAGCCAGCGCAGCACTGCATAACATCATTCACTCCCAGCCTGATGATAAGCGAGGCAGACGGGAAATCCGTGTGCTCCATCTTTTGGAGCAGATCCGTGCTTACTGTGAAACGTGTTGGGAATGGCAGGAAGCACATGAGCAAGGCATGGACCAAGACAAAAACCCAAGTAGGTTCTGCAAGCTGTATAAAAATGTTTCAAGGATATATTGAGAACAGTGAATTTACAGAAAGTACAACTTAATCTGAATTCTTATTGAATGTATGTGAGTTTTATATATGTGTGTGTGTATGTTTGGGGTTTTTTTTTAAGTTGAGGTAGTGTTAGGAAATAGAATCTATTACAGATATCTGTTTATTTATAAACTTGTTACTTAAATCAGAGACCTTGATGTGCTTTCCAGACAATAATTCTAGTGTTTTATATTTATAATCTGTGAATTAATATTGAATATGTACTCATTCTATTTGACATTTTAATGGATAATGAAACATATCTACACAAATAATCCCGAATTGCTTCTCATGCAGAAGTATTCAGGAGATAGCACATTTCGTTTAGGAGAGGGACAGAGAGAACAAATGAAATAATCTCAATCTATTCAAAATAATATGAACTGGTTTTTATTATGTTGTACGTAAGAAATATTGCAGTATTAAAATACGAGAGAAGTGACAATGTAAGTGAATAGGTGTTTTTTCAGGGAACAGATAGAAAAAAAGATTTAACCTTCTGGATTGCTTAGCTGCTTTTCTGAATTAGGGGTATTTCGTAAATACAGGCTGTAGGTGTTTATGACAGAAGCACTACTGAAATCAGTAGTGGGCTGCGTTCTGGGTATTGGAGTTTACTGCCATAACCATTTAGCAGGAGTGGGGCTCTGAACAAGATGTAGCAATACCATTTGTGCACTAGCCAGAATCTAGCTCACAAAATTATGAACTTAACTTCTCAGTTATGAAACAAAGGGTTTAATTAAACATTCATAAGGACATAACAACCAAAGAAACAGCTTCACATTAGGTGGCATATTATTTAATGCCACCAGAATATTTAATCTTATTGATTTGTTTGACTAAGATTATTCATTTTTAAAAGTAATCAGATAATTTTTTTGTACTGGGAGTCATATTTCTTACTTAATACTTACATTCAGGATTCCCTCTAATTTCTTCTTCAGCATCAAATATATTTCTAGTACACAGATCTGTTAGTAACGTTCTTAACCAATTGTCTGTTCGTGGGAAGAAACAAACCCTGAACAAAATTGCAATTGATTTATCTTAAGATTAGATTCGCTTTGGAAAACTTATGATCTAAACAAAATCACCTAGGAAATACTAATTGGTACCTATTTCTGGATCAGTGCCTGCTCCAGTGGATCACCAAATCTGTCCCGCAGTGTGTGTTTTGATGAAACTTTCATTTGACGAAGAACACAGGCATGCAATGAATGAGCTTGGTAAGACGAAATGTATTTCTCTGACTTCCTTTGAGAAGCTTGCTGGAAATGCTGACGCTCCTTGTGCATCTCACTGTATATATGGCTTTTTTTACTACTAGTTTAAACAAGTCATCAGTTCATTTGTGTCAGTTGTTGCCCTCTAAATGATGAATGCAGTTTAAATTAACCAGACCATTTCCCAGTGGAGAAATTATTATGTCAGTTACTCTTGTTTCTGGCATGAATTGTGAATTTTTGAAGATTATTATTATTATTATTATTATTATGGGAATATTTGCAGTTTTAAAAGTATTGGACTTAAAATGGAGACTGCTTTCCAGGATGGGAGCTTTTTGTTGGTGCTTTGTGGGTTTTTTGGGTTTTTTGTCATGAGTTGGTTGCTGTTTAAGAGCCTGAATTTTTTAGTCCATGCTCAATAAATTCTGTGCATGCAATTTTCCTTAATTTGCCACTTTTCATTATCAATGAAAATATTCTATGTATTTTTCTCAGAAGGTAACATTCAGTGATTATAATTAAATCAGTAATTTTCAAATTTACTAAAGAGCCTTTTATGTAACTGGTGTGAGTTCATCAGTCAAACATGATTTTGTCTGGGTAGAATTAAAAGATGAGTGTGCTTCTTACTTCCTCATAATTCCCTCTGTTCCCATTTTCCCCTGAAATCTCAATGTCATGCCATCATATCTTTCAACTGCTATTAAGCAAAGGATTCAAGATCCAGAGTCAGTATTTAACAATTTATTTACCTTTCTGAGCTTTCTGGGTTTCAGATGTTTGAGATTTTTTCTGTACATATAAACGCAATTTGCTCCTTGGTATATGTGTACTGTACTTGTGATACTAGAGTAGATTTTTTTTTTTTCCTATTTGTTTGTTTTTAAAGGAGGTTTGCAGGCCATTGCTGAACTGTTGCAAGTGGATTGTGAAATGTATGGACTTACAAATGATCACTATAGTGTTACCTTAAGGAGGTATGCTGGAATGGCTCTGACAAACTTGACTTTTGGAGATGTGGCAAACAAGGTAGGAGCAGAATTTTAAACATACAGTAACTTCAGTTCATAGCTATGTTTGAATTGTAGTTCTCAAAACAGGTGATGAAAATCTCCAAGATAGGATATTGAGTTTGAGCTCAAGACAGAAGTTCAGAATACCTCTGTCATTCCATCTTGTTCCTAACAGAGCGCACCACAAACTGAATGTTGTATCATGCAAGTATAGGATCAACTCTCAAATTAAATCACTTTTAATTTGTCACTGAAAGTACGGATTTTATCTACTGGCTTATTCTTTTTTATGAGCATTAGATTGGTATAGCACATAATGATTACGGACCAATGATTACGGTTAGTAACTGATTTTTCTGAGGATGTTGAACTACAACTGCTAATTGAGTCAAATTTTGTAAAGTTGTTAGTAATTTAACAATACTATTACTGTCTGATGAACT
Source organism: Pelecanoides urinatrix (assembly GCA_013400755.1). Taxonomy (NCBI): domain Eukaryota; kingdom Metazoa; phylum Chordata; class Aves; order Procellariiformes; family Procellariidae; genus Pelecanoides; species Pelecanoides urinatrix. The sequence continues at coordinate 9,069 of VZTQ01012054.1, read as the reverse complement.
TTTGCAAACCTCTTCAGGCTGGAGATTGCTTTTAAATATTTGTGGCGTATCTGGCTCATAATGAGCACTACTTCAAATTATTATAAGAGAAAATAGGTTCCCTAATTTTTGACAAAGACCTTGCTTTCAAAAGATAGAAAGTTTCAATGATTTCTTGCCCCAGAGTTTGCCAAGCTATGGATCTTAAAATAACTTCCTACTGAGAAGACTTTTATCTTTTTACTCTAGACAGAGACATTTCAGGAGTGAATGGAAATAACAGACTTCATATAACTCGCTTTTTGTTCCAAGTTTTAGACAAGAGTAAAGCATAAATCCTTGCTGCAAATGAATTGCTTCACAAAATATTGGCTCTTTACGTCATCTAATCAGTAACCATTAAAGGGCTGCAGTCACAGCATAAACTAAACTACTCAGAGATGTAAATGTACATGCTGTCCAGCTGACAAGTAGTACAGTTCTAACACATACTTCACTTTCGAATAATTTTTAATTGTGCTTTGTCACAATTTCCAATGTAAGCCTTACAGTTTTTCAATTGCTATCGTATTATTAAAAAGTTGTTCTTCAAATCAGAAGTGTTGTTATATTTGTGACATTTTTAAATATTCATATTACTTTTCATACTATGTTCATTTGAAAGAAAAAAATGATTGTGAGACTCAATAGACAGTAGGTAACAACACATTGCCAGCTCAGATGTGATTTTCATCTGACACATAGTAAAGAAGGCTTTACAGTAAGTTCCAGATCAAGTCCTAGACCTGTTGTAAAAAATACAAAATTTAGCACAATTTTACCACTTATGTGTTGTCCAGAGTAGAAACTGATAGTTATGCTTAACTTTTTAGTAGTTGTATATATTGTTTGCAACATATTTTACTAAGCTTTTATTGAACTTCAGATGTGATTAGCTTAAAATGTCAAAACATTGTGCAGAAGCAAGCCACCTAACCTGTCATTTAATACTATTCACTTTCTTTTTTTTTCTGATTCCTAACAGGCTACATTATGTTCTATGAAGGGCTGCATGAGAGCTCTTGTAGCCCAGCTGAAATCTGAAAGTGAAGACTTACAGCAGGTAATGTCCTTTTGAGATGAAATATTTCTTCAGCTTGGACATTTCCATCACTTCGCATTCCATGAATTTTATTGCATTGTATTAAAACATTGTATTTCTGCTCTCCTTTCCTAATATTTACCTTCCTTCTACTCATTTTGCCCCTCCAGCAGTTATTTTTATACTTGAATTCTGTCATCTTCATGAAATTTCTAGTGTGCTGTCCATAGCCAGCCTTCTCTTTTTGTAATTAGGCTCGCTCTTTGAAATATGCTTGATTCATCCCAGCCTGGTTTTTGTTTTTTTTTTGGTAATTGTTGTTCTTACGTTGTCTTGTCTGCCTTAACTTCGATGCAAAGTTTGTACCTGTACTTGTTCCACAAATTATGAAGTACAACTTTCTTCTCGTAAAAATGCTTAACTGTGGGTCATACGCTGTTGTTTTTACCAAAGCACATATAACACAAGGGCTAAAAACCTCACATTTATGACCCTGATCTGTTAGTGGAAGTCCAGTTTTAAAGGTAAGTTTGAGCGATCTTAGATTCTCTAGTTTAGTATACTATGGTGGTGCTAATGGACCGGGATTTCCCAGAGGGTTAATATAGTATTGTGGCTCGTCCTACAGCTGCAGCAAGTAAATAGTAGGGGAATAATAGTAGAGGAAGCTGTGCTTCAAGAGAATCTCTGTTTGACTTGACAAGTCATACATAACTATTCTTGACACCAGCACCTCCAAAAGAAGATTTCTAAGTATGAGCAAAGTGTTCGGTGTGACACCTGAGTGTCTCTTCCAATGGCTCCTGCTGTGTAAAGAAACAACCTGAAAATAAAGCACCTTTAGAAGGTGCTTAGGGTGATCCTGAGAGTTGAGAGCGCAGAATTGTTCTGCATTGGTATGGAACTTGTTTTAAATTATTAAATATTAAATTATAATCCATTTTAATGAAGATATACTGTAAACAAACTGGAACAGCTTTTGGAAAGGAGAACCCTCTTTTTCCTTGCTGTTTGAGTGAATCATCAGATAAAAGAACAATTTTAAGTAAAACTGACTTTATCTCTTAAAACACTGTTCACAAAAAATTTTCTCCACTAGAGGACAAGCTAGCTAGTTACGATTGAGAAAATAACTAGAATTACAATAGAGGTTATCAGGTAAACTCTTTAATTTGGTATTAGGGCAGATATTAAGTATATTTAATATTCGTGAAAAGGAAGTCACGGACACATGGGCCCTCTGACCCGTGGTGTGTCTCCAGCCACTGGCACGTAGACCCCCCTACATGCAGAGTCATAGAATCATTAAGGTTGGAAAAGACCTTAGTCTTAGTCTTAGTCAAGTCCAACTGTCAACCCAACACCACCATGCCCACTAAACCATGTCCCTAAGCACCTCATCTACATGTCTTTTAAATATCTCCAGGGATGGTGACTCCACCACTTCCCTGGGCAGCCTGTTCCAAGGCCTGACCACTCCTTCAGTAAAAGAAATTTCTCCTAATGTCCAATCTAAACTTCCCCTGGTGCAACTTGAGGCTGTTTCTTCTCGTCCTATCGCTAGTTACTTGACAGAAGAGACCAACCCCCACCTCGCTACAACCTCCTGTCAGGTAGTTGTAGAGCGCGATCAGGTCTCCCCTCAGCCTCCTCTTCTCCAGACTAAACA
>VZTQ01012053.1:45061-60958 GCA_013400755.1 Pelecanoides urinatrix | reverse complement strand
CGAGCCCAGCCGAGCCGCGCCGAGCCGCGCCGCGCCGCTCGCACGCGAGCGGTGGTACGGTTTCTTTTTAGGGGGGTTGCTTTTTTTCAGGGGGAAGGGGGTGGCGGGGGGGTCCGTCCTCGCCCGCGCGTGTGCGGAGAGGGGCCGGCGGCGGCGCCGGGGGTGCTCCGCGCCCTCGCCCTGCCCGCGGTGCAGTTAAGATGCGCCCCGGACGCCGTGTGGTTGCAGCGCGGCGGCGCTGACATCGCTCACCATGGACAGCTTCGACTTAGCTCTCCTTCAGGAGTGGGACCTGGACTCTCTGTGGTGAGTGGTGCCTCTGCCTCCCCCCGGGCGCGGGGGGCAGCAGCCGGGAGGGGGGCAGGATCTGCGGGGGGTGCTGTAACGGGGGAGTGCTATAACGGGGGGTGTGCAAGAACTGAAGGGCGTGCAATAACTGGGGGATGTGCAATAATTGGGGAGGGGATGTGTGCAATAATTTGGGGTGGGTGTGCGCTTACCTGTCGGGGTGCAATAAATTGGGGGTGCAGCAATAGTGGGTGTGCCATAAGGGGGATGCAGTGGCTCGGGGGTGCAATAACTGGGACGGCGGGTGCATTAGCAAGAGAGGGTGCAGTACCCCGGAAGGTGTCTCTCCTGCCACTTGCTCTCCCAGCATTGCTGGCCCGGGAGGGGCAGAGGGAAGGGTGCCCCCTTCCCCTGGCTGCCAGGTGCATGTAATGTTTGGCTGAGGGGTTTCTTGCACCCCCCAACCCCACCAATAAGCCCCTGTGCTCACCCGCCACTGGCACCCCGGGCCGCACTCCCGGAGCTCATCCCCCATCCGTCCTGCACGCCCCTTTCACACACCCCTACCTCGCCCCGCAACTCCCCCCCGGCCGCCTTTATTGCCCCCCTGCGTCCGACGCCTCTCTCCGCTGCTCTCTCCTGCCCCTTCCCGCTCCCCCACCCCCCATCGCATGCCCTTGACCTCCCCCTGCGCACCCCCGTCCCTGCCCGCCCCGGCGGCGGGTGCGGAGATGCCAGGGAGGAGGGGAAACAATTTCTAGAAATGTCATTAGCGGCTGGAGGTGGGAAGCGCTGCCCTCCCCCCCGCACCNCGGGGGAGGGGGGGGGGGTTGGGGAGGGCGCGCTCCGTGGCGGTCACCGCCGGGGCCACTCGGTGTGCGGGGAGGCGCCCCCGGGCAGCGCCGGGACCCCCGGGGCGAAGCCGCGGTAGGACCCGCTGGGACGCGGTGGGAGCCCGCGGTGGGACGCGATCCCGGCGGAGCCCCCCCGGTGGGCTGCGGGTGGGATGCCACGGCGCCCCGCCGCTCCCACCCGTGGACAGGCGGTGTCTGCCTTCTCCAGCGGGGTGCGCTCCCCGTCGGGCTGGGTGCGCTCAGCCGCGGTGCGGTGCTGCGATCGGCCGGGGCAGCGGTGGCAGCTGGAGTCCGGCCGCCTAGGTCGGTAGTTTGGGGAGCTAGGATTACTTTTGCCTGAAATCAGTTAACGGTATGCATTTTTTTTAACATGTTAGGTGATCTTTATCTTCTGTCAGCGTTCGACAGCGCCGTCTTATCTCTTCGGTGGCAGGTGTAACAAAATAAGCCGGACCAGCGAGTCCCATTAGTTGAGCCGCTTCTTACAAAAGACCTCAGGATGATGAGAACAGCTTGCACGGCATAATGCGAGTGCTTATAAATGCATACGTTGATAACATCCAGCCTAATAAAACTTTCATATTGCTATGGGAACTTTAAAGAGCACGTATAATACAAAATTAGTTACTACCCCATAAAAGTTTTTAATTACAGTGTTTCAGCCTGTGACACAAATTAAGGTTATGTCCTCATTTCAATTATAAATACCAATATTCAGTTTATATGCAAACCATAACATTTATCTCTGGCCTGATTTTAAGTTTTCAGTCCATTCGCACGGTTTTACAATCAAATTACATATTTTTTCTATTAAACAAGAACGGGAAAAATACTACTTTCACACATTTGAATGCTTTTCCCTTTCTCCTTGAATGAAGACAAACTTCGGGGGAATTTTCTTTTTCCAGCAAAAGCGTGCTGTTCATTAGCCTGTTCTGCAAGCTGGCTATTGGAGTTAATATTGAATTTGAAAATCTAACGATGTAACTCTGGAAAGCTAGGGCTTTAGGCTGTGTCTGGCAATTGCTCCTTTTCATAACCTTTTTAGCATGCTTTTCGACTATTGTGGAGCCACTTTTAAATGACCGTGGTCGCCATAAAGCTCCTGTACGGGTTCAAAAAGACATCAACCATTTTCCAGCTAAATTACCTTCTTAAAAATGTCTGTATTTGTGTTACAAGAGATCTTGTGGTTTCATAGATCTTGTTTGTTTTCCTCTATAGTTGTTGCAGTTTAGAAGATAGGTTCAATAGAAAGGCTTCAAATAACACATTAAAAGCAATTAAAATTGCATGGTGGCAGGCCTGCATTCGTTGCTAAACTCTCATTCCTGTGTAGGGATTGAACCCACAAATGTCCAGAGCAGTGCCTAGCGAGGGGATCACACCTACTTTCAGCAGAACTCATGGGGGGGCAGGGGGTTTGCAGGTGTTTGCTGTTGCGTGTTTGCATCCTTTTGGGGCACTAGCTTTCGCTGACCGGCTTTGGCTTGGAGTATCTGAGATCACGGGCTGGAAGTTTCTCATGAAGCAGCTGTTTTGGCAAATGGTTCGGAATAGTCATTTTGAAAAGGCGTGTGAGCAGTATTAAATCTTACTTTCATGTAGTGAAAGCTTTCGAAATCCGTCGTGAAGGCCAGCGGTGCCGCGGTACTGCCTTGGCTGTGGCAAAGGGCCCTGGGTCAGTCTCCCGTTGCAGGCAGGGCGCGTGTGTCACGCTGCCCTCCCGCCCTCCTGCCCGCTTGCCGGTGGGCAGGTTAAGGACATTCTCCAGCAACCTGGTTTGGATACCGTACTAAACGGACCAAAATGAAGCTGGTATGTTAATTTTAAGCGCTGAAGGCTTGTCAGGATGCCTTCAAAGGAGTGCAGTTGTTGCCAAAAAGGGAAATAAAATATACCACATAGATAGGAAGTACTTCATGGCAAAGAGCAACACTTAAGAGACTTAATTTTCTCTGCAGCGAGAATGAATGTTGTCCTTTATTCTTTTGAATGTAGTCATAATGGCAATTTGGGCACTTAATTTATGACTGAAAATCCACTTTTTGCAGTATTTGGTGAACGTTTTGCTTAAAAGTGCAGTAATTAAATATTAACGTGCTGTTATAAAGTGCTTTTTTTTTCTTTGGTATGTTGTTGGAAAATCAAAAGGAGTTTCCAGATGAGCAGCAGCATGCTAATCAATTCTCATTGATTGTTACTTTTATACTATTAATGAATTTGCTCTCCAATTAATACGTGCTATGTCTTTTACTTTGCTGTAGCATAGAAAATGTAATAATATATCGTGTCATGGCTATAAGACAGTATTTAACTAGTAAACTGCAATGGGAGAATATTGTAAGCTGTTTTCTACTAAACAATAGTTTTTCCAGGCTGTATTGGTGCCAGTAACACTTCTGCTTCCCAGAAAACTATTATAATTCAAATAGCAAAAGCTGAGTACAAATTCAAATAGAAATTTTAAGAAAACATACCTATCTGTGGCATAAACAAAACTCACCCATTTGGTAAGCTTTTTCCGGAACATTTTGGGATGATCAGCCCAACTTAACTCAAGGTGTCGTTATCGCTGACTAACACCGTTATCCCAAACACACGCCACTAACAACTTTGAACCACAGCCCCCTCTCCTGTTTTTCTTTCTCCGTGCATTTATTTGTATGCTATATGTGTAGTTTTACTTGTCCAGACTCAAGGATGTGGATTCTCCAGTGCCTTATAGCTTTGTATTTGTTTACACCAGACAAAAAGAGATGGAAAATCTCCGTTAGAGGTGGTTAATATGCCTCTTGTACAGCAGAAAATGTACTACATGTGAAGGAAAGCAGAAAATGAGCAGACCGAAGGATGTCATTGGAGTGCCAGGACTAGTTCTGCATTACAGGCATTTGTGTTGTTACTTGCCTTATTTAAACAAATCTAGATCAAAATTCAGCCAGGTCCTTAGCTCTGTGCTTAGGTTTAGGCACAGCGATAGCCCTGGTGAAGACCACTTAGTAAAGGCTCTCCTCACATGCTTACGTAAGGTACATGCATAGGCTGAGGTTTTTTTCCGTTCATTAGAAACAATTAGCAGATTTATTAAAGCACTTAGTGTGTTGTACCAATCAAGAAAATAACTTTGAGTGTAATATGTTTGTTAGCCACAAACAAACCAGTGTTTGTTTAGGTAGAAGAAGCCAAGTATGTAATTGGTTTATTTGGTCCTTATCTGATACTTCTGGATATTTTGAGTTAGCATCACTTTTGTAGGAGTTGGATAGTCATGTAAAAAATGTATAGCTGTATAGCTTCCAAGCTGAGATCAATATCAAACGCCACAGTGTAAGGTGGCCCAGTGTGTTTTACAGACCACATATTGAATTACTAGTTCATTTGCTATCTTTGGGTCTGTTCCTGCTCCATTTGAAGTCAATGAGAGTTTTGTTTGGAAGTTGCTATTAACAAAAAGTGGCCAGACATCCAGAAGTCTTATAAATGAACCTTTTGTAACTTCTTGATCCCAGGGTGTCTAGCTTTTAGTCGCTACATTTTATATTTGTGTGAGTCAAGATTTTTTTTCTCATGTTGCGCAGTGTTCACTGGAGATAATTTTAGAAAGCTAAATCTACAAATGCTTCTTCAGTCAAACTAGAATATCAAGATATTTATTTTCAGATAACGGTAAGCAGCTACTTTGGGGGGAGAGGGGTCACTCCAACCGTTCTATCAGCAGGATTAGAAGTTGGACCAGCTTACCTTTTCTACAGCCAATACACAGCAATAATACCTCCGTCTCACAAAAAATTAAGTTAGTGCCTTCTTTTATCTCCCATCTCCTTTACAACTCTGCTCCAGCCTGTGTCTTGGACTTTGTCCCTTATTTCTTTCCTTTTAGCTCTTGGTCTCTTTATACCAGTAATGCTTGATATCCTATTTGTCTCCTCCTTATTTCTATCATTGTGGTGTTTCCCACTCTGCCTTCCACCCAGTGTCAACTCACGTTACCACCTTCCCCTCACTGAGATCCCATCTAAAAATTTTCTCTTTCTGTGATGATTATAAGTTGTGAGAAAACAGTAACAGGAGTAATAACTATAGAGTGTTCCCTTCTCCCGCTTTCACAGCATGTTCTCTCTTCCTGATGGCTGTTTTTTAGGCTGGAAGGCCTTTGGGTCAGGAATTACTTTTATTGTTTGAGGGTTTTTTCTTACAGCACTGAACAAATTTTATGTGCTAAACATTATAAATAATAAGAAGAGCAAGCTTTTCATGGTCATAATACTTTATAAACATCAGCAAAATAATAATATTTCAAAAATACGTCTGTCGTGCCATGTGAGTGCTCATTTGCTGGATGTAATGTGCCACATCCTCCTCATTTGTTTTAAGTCTCCACCGGGTCCAGAGGCTTTCCCAGTATATAGCAGATGAAGATCTGTCCCATCATCTCTGATTTGCAGTACTCAGTCAGTTTTCTAAAGAATAATTGTTTTTTTAACCTTCTGCTTTGTTTTTGTCTGATAAATGAAATTTTGATACATCAGTAGGACAGAGAGTGTGCTTCCATTTCTCCCCAGCCCCGAGGACTGTTTGGGCACCCGCGCCCAGTTGTGTGACGCAGGAGCAGAACAGCCCCTTGGGCTTTCCTCCTAACACTCAGGCTTGCAGATTTGTGCTCCTCTGGGTATGTTTTCTATCAGAAGTCAAGGCAGAAACTTTACTAGGTTATTGGAGAAGGATTCAGAAGAGGGCATGAGGTACATGGTGACTTTCCAATTCTATGTGAATATTTCAAGGAAAATACCAGGTTTCTTAAAATTAGTGGAAGAGAAATATGGGCCATTAAGCAAAAAAAAAAAAAAAAGACGCAGAAGAAATACTGGCTGTGGGAATATCTTGTCATCCATGTATTAGGAATAACATCATACTCAACTCCACAATACTCTCATTAGAGAAAGCAACTGTTTAATTGCAAGGTTTTTAACCTCATATAACAAATTAATCCGTTTGTGTGATATTTATGACTAGGAAACAACAAAGCATGGATAAAAGGAGTTCCAGCAATTATTTGCAGCGTATATTCAGAGATACCTTAAACTCTGATTATAACTTCATTAACAATAGGAGTAATAAAGTAAAATCAGTAGAAATGAAGAAAAACTGATATTATGTACAGCTAGAAAACAGGTAGGTTAAATTCTGTGTGAGGTGGTGTCTCGTCTAACAGACTGATCAAGTTTTAACTTTGAAGTGACATCCTCACAAAATGAGATTTAAAAAACCAGTATTTTCTAGGAAACCCAGGTAAAATTTCTTTGGGTACGGGCTGGTTAGCTGTAAGGCTAATTCCAGTGGAAAACCACAGGTTCTTTGTGAACAACTGAAAGTAGGGAAAGGGAGAGCTGTAACCAAAACTATCTCTTCGTAAATCCTGCCCTGCTGGGGAATTACCATTTCAGTGCTGCTGCTGGGTTTGCTGGCTGGCCGCTCCCGGGGAGCCCGCCGGTCCCCGCTCTGGCCGAACCCACCGTGTTTGCATCGTCACCATCGCTACTCTGGTCTTCTGTCTCTTAAAGTCAATGTTAAGACACCGCTGATGCTTGCTGGTGCTGCCTAAGGCCCCAGGAGAGCAAAACCGGACACTTGTAGTTTAATAGCCAGCTAATAATCTATATAATTTCTGAATAATTTGTGGGTAACTATGAATTTATATTTAGGAGAAAGAGTGAATGAACTGTAGCAACAGTTAAATGAACATGATGGCAATTATTAATATTCTGTGCTAAGCGTTTTGTGTGTCTTTTCAAAGGTGAAAATGCATAGTATAGCTACTTGTGTTCCTGTCTTACAGCTTGGTATCTCAGCTTTCCCAATACCTCAAGCAAACAAAAAGTACTTGTTAGTAACTTAAGTTGACTGTGTTTTACCCTCTTAGGAAGATTTTAACCTGCATGCATGTACCAAAGACCTGGATATGGATGTATCTTGGGAAATATGACAGTAGGAATGCAATTTAAACTTATCCTCAGAGATTCTTTATGTATTTTTTAAAATAAATTAGTTCCAATGCAGCAGTGGCGGTCTCAGCAGTCAGGAAACACTTAAAATTATGCAGAAGGGACCAGAAATCTTTGCTAAGAAGCTTTTTGTTGCTATGTTTTGTTTCTCAATAAAGATGATCCGCAACTGTAAGTACTTAAAACTAAAAACAAGAGGGTTGTATCTGACAAAGCCGCACAGCATCTTAATGTAACCCAGTCTTTCCGTGTCGTTGTTTTCACATGTTTCAGACCAAAGAAAGAGTCCTTTGTGGCTCAGCCTGGTTTGACTGAATGGCGGGAGTGGACAAATAGAGGATGAAGGTGGTATCTTCTTACACTGAGTATGTTTTGATTGCTTTGAGCTGTGATCACTTCTTATTCCATGTATCACTTTTGAAATCCATTAGGGAGAAACTAGTGGCCTTCCTAGTCCATGCAGTGCCATGATGGTGCAGTCTAGGTGCGAGGGTATTGTGATGACCTATGGTGGTATGAAAAATGCAAATATGACAGACAGATGGGTCAGGAGGAAAAAACGTTGGTGAAGTATGCATTTGCAGGGTTGACATTCAGAAGCCATCCCAGCAGTGCTCTCTCCTACCATCCATCTCCCTGTTTCTATCCTTGCCTTCTTTGCTTTGGTCACTGTGAAGGTTTGGGGGAGCCTGTTCTGATGTACGGGTGTTGGCAGATATCTTAAACCTCCTCTGTGGGGGTTTAGCTTTTGTTCTGATGTTGCTAATGTTCTGATGTCTACCTCCTTGCGATGCACCAAGAGAAGGTTGATTCCTTCTGTCATTGACCGCGTCTGGTTGACCAGGAGGGTTCATCTCTCAGCTCTTGTCGATTTTAGGAGGGAATGATGTAATTTTAATGTTTTTGTGCTCCTTTGTCTTAGAACAGCAAGTGCAGTAGATGCTTGAGCCTCAGTCCAGAAAAAATGAAGAGAGTTTGTTGACAGAGATACTTTGGAGAAGATAATTATATTGATATGCATCCAATAGAAGACACTTCTTTACATTTTTTGTTTCTGAAGTAGTCAGGGAGGGAACTGTCATGTCATCAACAGTTTTTAAAGGACAAAGTAACAATAAAAGCTAAGTGTGCATTTCTTCATTTGTGTTTGGCAAGGAGAGTGTAACATTTTCTGCAGGATGATGACCTTGAGTTAACTAAATGTCGCCAGTTTAAAGAGTAAATTAATGTTACAATGTGCTTTGTTTGTGGTTAGGCCTGAAGACTGTCAGGAATTTCTTAGTACAAAAGGTGATTGTGTACTAGTCTATTTACTCAGGCTCCCTGCAAGAAAACCACCGTGATCCCAACTGATCTGAATTAGTATCACCACATTGCCTTGTGTGCTTGGGTATACCAGCGTGCTTGCAGCTAGCTTGTGGATCTCTGCCCCTTTCACTGGGTAGATGGGTCCAAAAGGGCAACAGGACCGTACATTTCTCTTCGGTCATTGAGTCAGACTGCTGCTCTCTCAGATAAATGAACCTTTTTCTGAGAAGGAGTGAATACCTTCAAAACCCAGTCATGCTCTATCATAAATGTGGCCAGGGTTTTGGGTTTGAGTTTTCTGTCACTGCCACTGATGATGAAAATCCGCTCCAAAACCATGGCATGGGTAGAAAAATGTACATATTTCCAGTGTATGTGGCTTAACGTATCCCTGGCCATTTAGTCGATTCTGCAACATCTGAGGTAAAATGGCGTTGAGATAACCCCAATAAAGCAAAACATAAATAAATGCTGTTTCTTCGGGGCCTGCACTGGCTTTTGTAGATCCAAGCAAAGTATTTCTTTACGATGCTCTTCAAGGCTTTGCATTGCACAAGAACTTACTAGCTTGGGTTTATGCCTGCGCGAACATGATTGCATACGATGTGGTGGAAATGCAACTTTTTTTGTTGTTGTTCTTAGAAGTATGTAAGTAGCAATATCTTGAACTAATTACAGCTGATGTAAAGCACATTTAAGGAAACCCATTAGCGGAGAATTAGAACTAGAGCAGATTAGCTATTCTTTAATGGCCTTGACTGTAGATCTTTTGATGCCTTGGTAGCTTTTCTAACACTCATTGCTCATCTGTCTTGACTAAATGACTGAGAAGCTTCTTTCAAGTCACAGTCTGGTTGTAATGTGAAAAAATCGCTGTTTTCAGCTGAAAAAATGATTATCTGGAAAGGTAAACTCTACTGAGTTCTCTACTGTATTTGTTGTTGAGATGTAAAGCATTATTTTACTGCTCAATGTGACTGTATAATAGAAAGAGCAATCTCTAATACACTTCCTTGGAGCTATTAATTATTTACTTTCTTGAAATACAGATCATAGACAATTCTACGTGACTTCTCTTCTTGCAGACTTTCTTGTCTCTCTCTTTATTTTTGTATGCTTTGCAAATGCCTGTAAATTCATTCTCACCGAAAGGGGAAATAAGTAATTTAGACTATTGCAGCTGTTTCATAATTAATTAATTTCAATTTAAAACAATCAAGTAGTGCCCATCCATTGTTCTGTGTGCTTTTCTGAGGCATTAAGATTCACAATATCAAAATAAGTTCCAGATGGAAGTGCATACTTTATAATCAGGGAAAAAATTCTGGTTTTGTCAAAAACCTGAAGGGTCCTGCCTTGATCAAAACAGAAAGTATTATGCTTAAGCACATTTTTCAAGTTTTGAGCAATTACTTTAAGAACTACTTAAAAATACCAGTTTGAAATGTTATATAGGGCATTAACTTATAAATAGAACTATAGAGTAAGAGAAACGGTGATGCAAGACTATTTACTCATTTGTTTCCTCAAATACTCCTGGCATCTGTTAAAATGTAACAGGGCTTAGCACATTTTCCCATTTTTGGCACTCTGTTTTCTATGATAAAGAGAAATATTTGCAATGATAAATCATCTCTTTGCTAATAATCAATAAATAACACAATCTTCTGAGAAAAAAATTATGGTAAAATGAAATGAAAAATATTGAGCAGAAGGAAAGATGATCAAAATGGTGCACTAAGAGATTCTGTATGTTCCTATACTTTAATAAATATCAGGCTTTGCAAAAGAACTTTTAACCTGGCAGTTTGCAATAAGAATAAAAAGTCTTTTTTGAACACAAAAGACACTTATGTAAGTGGTTTATATTATGTAAATGTTACAGTTATTGGCGATAGCCCATTATAAAGGAACACTTTATATTCAGCAAAGCATTTGCAAATAATGGGATAGATGCAGCAGTCTCTAGTCCTGACTTGGACAACTTTCTCTTTGAAGTCAATGGAAGTTTTGCCTGAATAAAGGTGGAAGGAATTAGCCCATTCATTATTATCTGAATTACATCAAGAGCTGACTGCTAAACAATAAAATCATGATTCATAACATAACGGCTTCACTTAATTCTTTTGTAGTCTTAATATATCTCATTATATGGTACTTCTGTTCTTTCCTCTCTGTGCAGTATTCAAATTAATAACAACCACCTTTACATAACTGATGGTTAGACATGTTTTGCTGCCTTAGCAAGATCAAAGGATTTTATATACCCTTTTTGGATAGATACCAAGAATGGGGTGATCAATCTCTTCTGTAACCATTAAGCACAATGTAAATATCTCAGGGTACCCAATTAGACACAAGTGGTTTGCCAGATGCTGAGAGCATCACCAGTTGTCAAGAGCTTCCCAAGTCTGTGGGACAGTCCAGAATTTATTAGGGATTAGTGGTGGTCCGAGTTGTCACTCCACTGATTTGTGCTCGTTCAGCTGTGCCCTGCTGTAAGCAGCCTGCATGATATGTGGAGGTAAGGTTCAAGCGACAGATACTTCGCTTCCCCCCAGGCACCTCTGGGTGGGAAGGAGGCAGGGATGGACGCTGGTGCTCCAGTTCCTCTCCTGTGACCAGAGAGGAATGTGGGTTATAGTAAGAGAGATGACAGCAAAATTAGAAGGGCATAAGAGGAGGAGACTGAAGAGAACAGCCCAAGAAGAGGGACCCCCTGAAGGCTTTAATACGAAGCTGGAGTTAACCCCTCACCAGGAAGCCATCTGCAGCCTTCAGGCTTTAAGAATTCTTTTTATCTAGAGATGTAATTCAAACAAGATGTGTAACAGCTGCAAGATGTCAGGTTTGTCAAAGTAACTAGAAAAATGAGTTCTGTGACACGCTTGCACACAGCAAAGTAACCTATAGCTAAAAAAAAAAAGGGAATAAATGATCATGTGGGTTAAAAAGAGGAAAGAAAATCAAATAATGAAAGTTGCAGTTAATTCTGGAGCATGGATGGTTTGAAATTAAACTACAGTGAAGGTTTCCCAGAAGAGGAAACGTCCTAACTCTTTACCCCAATAGAAACAATAGTGAAACTCCTCATGTTCCCATCATAACCATATTTCATTGATGGACTGGAATGACTAGTGCTCTGCACTGACTCCAGGAGGGGGTGGCAGGTATGTTATTTTACCCTTCTGCCTGTTGCTGTTGTTATTCAGGTGCATTACCATTGGACTTTGCATCTGTAGGTAGGGACCCAGATTTGCTGCACTAGGTGCTGTTCGGACACGGGACAAAGAGCCAGTCGTGGGACCAAAAACTTTGCAGACAAAGTGAAAGACAAAAGAAAATGATGGATATAGGCAAATCTGGTCAGAAAGAAAAGACAGAGCATTTTAATCATCCAAATAAACAGTGGTTGCAGCAAACCGCCAGCCTGACTGTGCTGCCAAATGGATGAATGTGAGGATGATGGGAAAACCCAGAACTTTCTTTTCAAGAACCTCAAAAAGAACAATGAAGCAATTTTGTGCATGTTTATGAGGTCTCCTCCCCAGCATGAGTGACAGCACAGGGATACCCTGAAGATGTTAGTTGGAAACTCAGAGAGTGAATTGCCTTAATGGGTCAAGAGAAGACTAGAGTCAGCCTTTTTGTAATAACTTTTGGTAATAACTTTTCATAATGATGGGGATAGGCCACAAGGGGCCTTCATGGTGGGAACCAGTGAAGAGCTGTAAAGAAAAGGGGCTCATAGTCAAAGCATCCTGCCTGGGAAATGCTCTTTGCTGCGGCATCTCAGCTGGAGCTGGCTCTCATCTATGAAGTCCAGTTGTGCAAACTGAGGTATGTGTAGCAGCAGAAAAATGCCCTTGCCCAAAAATCTCAGTAGATGGGTAGGTAAGCTGAGTCTCAGTCAGTAATGCACTGTAGTTTAGAGCTACCGTAATCCCACATGTTAAAGTTCTGCAGGTCCCCTGGTGTAGGACGGTGTATCTCAGTGCCAGGGAGTTATTCATGGGAGGGTTGGAGCCTGAGGTCATATGAAATCAAAGGCAGTGAGTGTGCTTGAGCCATCTCCACGACCTGACACGAAAAAATGCCGCCTCCATGCACACTGTACTGGAACCTGTCCAATTACCTAAAACAACTGCTACAGAGTCAGGTTGAAGGTAACGGGTTCAGCTGCAGGAAGGACGGGGAAGCCAGGCGCTTTTGCGGTGGAGGCACCAGACATCGTTCTGGGGGCAGAAAGCCACAGGCTGGGTGAATGAAGCAAGCCCCCTGCTCTGGGTAGGATCAGGAGGGACGGTACCTGAAGAAGTGTCTCGGGGGTGTGGGAGCGCTCCCTGGGACCGTACCTGGAGATGCAGGTAACCTCTCCTTTGCCTGGGAGCCCTTCCACAACGAACGAGGAGAGAGGCTGCTCAGGGCTCAGCATAGTGAAACGCTGATAACTGTTGGGTATTCTTCAAGGCACTCCAGCACCTCATCAGAATATGTGTAGTACCAATGGGAACTAATTAAAAGTACCTATTACAGTACTACTATGGAGTACTGCTCCCGTACTGCTGCTTCGGATCAGAGCGAGTCTTGGAGCCCACACCGGGATGCCAGTCAAATATACCCTAATTCCCACTTTCAGAAATGACTCGGAAACATACCTCTCATTGAATGCCTTAAAGAAAATGGAATCTGATTTTTTGAACAAATATGTAACTCAAGTGTTTTCCTTTCCTCAACTCATATTCACATGCAAAACCAGCTAATAAATTTCAGTGGTGCTTATACTGTAATTTGGTTGGTGGAAGAAAAGTCATCTGTTAAAGCTGAAATCATCGTAACTCATTAGGTGCTAATGTATCTGCTGTGTGGTAGAGAAACAGGCTAGCTCTATTGAAATGCTTCGAGTTTGCCCTTATCCGCTCACAGTTCCCTCTCGAGGATTGAAAAGTACAGACAAGTTTTCTCACAATATACTCTAAGAGTATGCTAAAGTAGCTGCGTTTACTTTATCCCAGAAGTCTCTCTCTGCCTGCAGACAAGCACAGAACCAAAGTGAATCCAGAAGTTTGAGTATGGTTCCCATATTTCCTCCGAGGAAGTCTCAGGAGAAAAAGTGATTGTGTGCGCTCGCAGATGTCCCGTATACGTGCAGTAAATCCAACATGTTCTGAACATGCTGCTGGCCTTGCTGCACCTGGTAATAAACCATGGCAATAAATCAGGTGATCTGCACATGCATAATAAATCTGATGCACCTGAATGCAGGCATACAGGATGGACATGCTGTGCACAAACTGGCCATTTTCCAGGTCTTCTGGATGTCAGGCTTCCACTGTGACTGGCTTGCCTGGGAGTCCTGGCAAAACTGCAGACTTACTCTTTGCATGTCAGCATTTCCAGAGCGTGTCCAGGGAGAGTGGGATGTATGGGAGACTAAAGCTTGAACGTTATTTTTCAGTGTGCCCATACTCATTCAAGCCAGGATACCACCCTGAAAATATAAACAACACCACACCCATAAAGATGCTCTTTCTGTCAACTTAGGCATTTTTTGCAAATTACACCTCAAATCCTTACAAGTTTAAATCTATTCTCCAATTTCTTTGCGTGAAGGTTTTGTGTGTGTCAGGTGAATGCTCTTATCACTTCAGGGCATCAGCATCCTGAGTACCCTCTCAGTTTGCACCAAAATGTTTACTTTTGTAGGAGAGCTTTAGTTTAAGAGCTGTGAATGCGTGAGGACCTTCCTGAGGGTGGTGGAGGTCAGGGTGTCTCAGCTGGGGAAAGATCGGAGCCTGATAGTCCCACGCTGTGATTGCGTGTTCTCCTCCCACTTCTGAGAATGTTCAAAAGTGGTGAACTTCAGGCCACAGTGGAGATACTAAAATGGGGCAAGGGTTGCTCTCTGCCCTGTAGGCCAATTGGCTTGGCACAAAGTATCTCCACATGGTGGAAAACAGGGTGGCCACATGCAAATTGCCTATTGGAAGTGCTTCCTTGCCACTTGGCTATTGGAAACGCTAAGTCTAGGCACAAGGGTTTGGGGTTTTTTGGGTCTGAGTGGGAGCAGGAACAAGCCCCATTGAGAAACAGCAGCAGAGAATCGCAACACTGACCAGATCAGTTCTTCCTTTACCCCCACCTCTGTGTTCGTTTGAGAGAAAAGGACCTCAGCCTTGTAAGACTGGGTGACTGATTTTATAAAAATGTAAACATTTCCCTCTTTACTTTCTCTGGCAAATGAGCCTTCTTTACCATCATGATATGGGCTGCATAGAAATGAAGCTGGGGACTTTAATGGCTTGTAAATCACTGCGCTTGTGTTTAAATAAGGAGTATATTCAGAGCAAAGATGCCAGCATGATTTCAATAAACCAGAAAGTGTTTGAGATATTACTAGACCCTATTGAGTTATAGTCACGCATCTCCCTAGGACTTTCTCACAGTGGTTTTCTGTGCCAATTCAGGACACTGCCTTTAAGCTAATTAGCAATTCTGAGCAAAGTTGGAGGGAATTCATGTTTTTCTTCGGCTGGGTGGCATGCTTATCAAGTCAGCTACCTCCAGTCTGATACAGCAGGCTGCCAACAGACTTGTCACAATTTATGAAGAGGGTTTGCGGTGGAGATGGAAAGCATAATGAAAACCACATCCACCAATTAAACACCTACATTTCCTTTTAGAGTCCAAACAATGGACGGCTTTCCCTTTGCAAAAGAGATTTCTCAAATCAAAGCAGCTCATAGAAGAAATATAAATTAGGAAGGAAGCTTTGAGTAGATCTTTAATGAGCCTCTGGCACAATGACATAGTGAGGCGTGACACATTCATGAATATGATCTACTTGCAAAGATTCGGCTCTCGGCAATCAAGCAAAAGTAATGCAACCAAATATGGGACATGTTCGGGTCAAGTCTTTAGTACATGTGATATCACTCTTTTCCTGATAGGTAAGGAGTACACCTGATGCTTTTCTCAGTGTGTGATACATGGTTTTAACACCAGAAAATTAGGATCAGTCATATTTTTCCTCAGGTGAACAGAAACTGATCTTCCCTTAATAATGGCAAGACATAGAAAAGGATCTTTGAAAATAGCTGTGGACTTGTTAAGCAGAAATCAGAGGATGAGTTAGAGCCTGGATATAACACATTCGGCAGTACTGCAGTTAGAGGGGTAGCAACAGGAGCTTGGGGAGCTATTTTCTCTGAAGAAAATCGCTGGTATCAAAACATTTCATTCCAAGGACACAGAACAGAACAGACACTTCAGAGAAAGGGTGTCAAAATTAACTTTACATGATTTTACTGACAGCACTCAATTACCGTACGGTTGATGTGGGCCAGATGCATTGAAAGACATTACAAAAGTACACTGAGTGACGATAAAAACAATTATTATTATTATTATTATTATTATTATTATTATTATTATTATTATTA
>VZTQ01012053.1:0-45041 GCA_013400755.1 Pelecanoides urinatrix | reverse complement strand
TATAAAAATACGATGCGTAGCGATGATAACAATAATTATTATTATTATTATTATTATTATTATTATTATTATTATTATTATTAACACTGGAGTTGTATTTACCTGAAGTGACGCTCTGTGATATTTGGCACCAGTTGCACTGAACGTCTCATCAGTAGGTCTGTAAGCAGTTCAGCTGTGTTCATAGGGAACAACATCTGTGTTCATTAGCTTTGTCCCATGCTTTTTTCAGGAGGCAAGACTAACTACTTTGGGCTCAGCATCATCTGAGTACAGCTATGCTTCCCCTCAACCAAAGCCTATAGGGCTGCATGATGCTATACGTGAAGCCCCGCTTTGGTCTTTCTTAGCTAGGGGATCTCTGCCCCGCTGTGCTGTGTGCACTTGCCCAAAACTTCCCGGAGGATGTGGGCCAGATGCACCTTTTTTTGTGGGCGCGGGGACCTGACAGGCTTAAAAGGAGAGAGGTGGAACCAGACTTACCTGTGAGACTGTATTTTCTAAGCGTGACAGAAAGTCGGCAGATTGCTCATTGTACAGTACTTCATACAGCGATGCATCTTAACCTGAAGTCTGTAATCTAAGGTGTGTGATTACTGATAAAGTCAGTCAGTTAAGGCAAGAGACATAGTTTTATTGCTTATGGGGAGTACAGATTAAGGGAGCACAGAAGAATCTTAGGTCTCCTGCGCAAAGAAAAAGCAAGCAGCCCTGGAAGGTCAAAGTACAGCAAGTAATCCACAAAGGATGCTTGTTAGCAGGCTGGAGACATACCTAGGGTGGAAGCTGAATGCGGTACTAACGTATTAGCTGCCTATCTAGCTGAACCACTAAAAATCACTTTCATTGTATCTGTCATTTAATATACCTAACGATTGCCACATCAGCCAGAAATTCCTCTGAGTTATTTGGATTTTGATTTTGTTCTTTGAACCAAGCAGTGCAAGTTTATGCAGGAGATAATTCAGCAGGTTGTGTGCCACCAAAGCAGATACTTACTTCAGTCTTTACAGCTCTTAAGCAAAGTGCAACATAGTGGTTTATGTGCACAGTTTAGGCAGAACTAACATAGCAAAACCCACAATCCAGAAACCCAACTAGGCACCCAAGATGCCCTTGTTTTCTGGCAGAAACACACTTAGACATTATCTCCAGCTTTGCTAGTGCACATGCCTAGAGGCAATTTGGGGATTAGCAGACTTGTTAGCCCAGTACATAAGGGCCTGGAGAAGTCCAAGATCTGCTGTGGCCACACGCTGTCTGTACTCCTTGCACGTCACAGCTTTGGGACGACGGCACCCAGGCAGGTGAAGCTCAGGACTCCCCCTTTCCCAGCTGAATGTTTCAGCCACTTTCCTCCTGGTCCCATGATCCCTCCATTCCCAGATCCATACTGGGGTCAAGCTCCAGGAAGACTGGTGAAGGGCTTGTCACCCAGAAAAGCCTTTGACCTAATAAGTAGTGCATGTTCCTTGAGACCAAATCATAGAATCATAGAATCATTAAGGTTGGAAAAGACCTCTAAGGTCATCGAGTCCAACCGTCAACCCAACACCCGTATATATATGGATGTGAACCCCATGCTGGGGATATACTGGATCTGGGCTTCCCATTTTCTTATGCTGGCGTTTTAACCACTAGGATGTTACCAAAACAGTATGCTTGGCTGTGTCCTTTGGTTTTTCTTTTCAAAGGTGTGCCCCTGTTGTCTGACCTAAATGCCCAAGAGGACACATGGGTGGGACTCCGGCTGAGTCCTGCTTTCACGGTGAAGTCTAATCACAGCAAAAACCATAAGTTCTCTTTGACATTTTCCTTTGGCAGGCATAGGGTTTGGCTCCCAGTGTAACCTCTGGGTATTGAGAATCTGGTTGTTGGGTGCCGGCTTCTCCCCATCCTCAGTACGGGGAGCTTTGGCACCCAACGGAGCACCGTGAGATCCGTTTCGGGAGCTGGGTGCCTAACTCTGCACCCAGCTGTGCAGCTCATCCCTCTACCCAAGTCTTTTAGAAGAAGATTTAGATCTTAATGTCATTATATTTATTAAGTTTAATGTTATCCCACCAGATTAACTGAAGCCAGCTGCTTCTCGCTAGCGAGGACTGGTAAACGTTATTTCAGAGGAGACAGGAACATTTGTCCTATCTTTTAGTTTTTCAGAGAAAGCATGTTTGCGTGGAAAATATACCCAGTTTTGTTGTTAATGCCAAGGTGGTCTAAAAAGACAGAAGATAATTCTCATCTAATGTAATCTATTGAGAGTATTTCTGGAGAGCCCATTACTGGTGTCTGAGTGACAAATGAAGGTCTGGATTGCACCTGCCAGGTATGTGCCTGGGGAGAAGGCATGTGCAGCGCATAAGGGTAAAGGCATGCGTGTCCTCATGCTCTCATGCAGGAACTATCCTCTATTCAGTATTTTCTGGTAAGATATAAAATAATTCCCAGTAGACAGCAGGTCAGATTTCTAAAAGAATATCAGTAACTGTGGGCTTGCCTATATGTGAGCAAGCAAAATACATGAGGATGTAAACTGAGTAGCCTGCTGTACAGTCTGCAGGGTGCTGGCATTGGTATGTGGAAAATTACACACATATGTGCAGTTATTCAACCAAATTTGCTTATGTAGATTTAAAATATAGGTAATGTAATGCCTGTACCAAATTCTGGGCATTTCTTGTAAGAATGAGAAGTACCACTGCATGGTAGAGCAGTCAAAATTAGCGGCTTCTATCCAAATTTTGAAGATAGCCTTTATCTGTAATTGGCAACTTCTGTCATACTCCTCAACCTGGTGCAGACATGAGCATGGTGCACAGATTTCAGCGTTAGCAGTAGCAGATGATTTCCTTCCAGAAAGAAGATGGGGACAAATAAGCGTCCTGTTCTGTTCCTGTCGGCAAGATCATCTCTATCTGTTCTTGCTGCAGTCGCTCGTTCCTCAGGGCCACTCACACCAAACAACACTGAGCAGACAGTATGAGATTTCACACCTAAGGCTTCATCTGTTCCTCTGCAACCACCTCTGGGCTGTCGCAGCGAAGTCTCGGGCTGGTCCAGCTTTCTGCTCCCACTATCAAGTCTTTTACAGCAGCTCCATCAGCCACGAAGGGCTAGGACCAAGTTTAGGGCTAGGCTGTGCCCATCAGGCATGGCCATAGGGGAAGAGGAGGATGCGGTGTGCAGGATTCCCGCTGTGTGACAGAGAGTGGAAATGTGATACTGGGAAACGAGGGTTGCTTAAGGCCAGGCCACCACATAACTGCCTGAGAGAGGCTGGCAACCTGCCCTCCTTAAGGGAGATGCTGACAGCTCCTCACAGAAAAATGATCTCAGCTCCTCTCCTGCTGCCCCTGACCACGCAGGAATGGCATGATTACAGAAAGGAGAAAGAAGGGGAAGGAGAGAGAAAAAAGGCTCCCCACGCCCTTGAGGATGCTGGCAAGCATCACTCGTCTGACAACCAGAGAAAATGGGGAGTGAAGGGGGCTTCAGATGTTACACCTCATCTCTATTCTCCTCAGGCTCAAGAGGGGGAGGAGAGGATGGCTGCCTGCGGAAGGTTAGTCGTGCCTCGTCTCCCTCAGCTATTTGCCCCGGCAAAAATGAGAGTTTCACGAGGGCAGCTGGAGCTCAGTGGAGAATCTTGCCCGCTGCAGCTGTGCTGCAGTGTGCCCCTCACCTCCCACCCCCAATATTCAGTATTTTCTCAGCAGCGAGAAGCAGGTAGGGAGCTGGGCAGCAGCAGAACTTCCTCCTAGAGCTTTGTGCTGTCAGAGGGCTGCTTAGTGCAGCAGTCTTTTTTTGCTGGTTGTGTCTGGTCTCTGAGTACAAAGCAAAATAGGGAATCTGGCTGTTAGCATGTATCCTCCCTAGACCCCAGCCTGCATTCATGGACGCCGGTTATTTCTGGAACCGGGTACAGTGCAACATGTATACATTAGCAAAATCAAGTCCTTATGCTGTTCAGGAAAATTTGGCTCTGAACTGTATAGCTAAAAAAGCTATCTGTCTGAGCTACTTAGAATACTGCACAGTTTTTGCCAGCTGAATAAAACCAATAGCATTTCTATGAACAGAAAGCTTTTGACAACAGTCTTTGAATTATGAGTGGCAAGAACCATTCTCTTCATTTTTAACTTCTAACCCATGATGTATAACGTAGACCTCATTTGAGGATAAGAGGTTAGTATCTTATTGACTTGGCTTTAAATTGCATTTCATTGTATTAAAGAATATCTGTCATATTTTTTTCAGTGGAGCGAGATACACTGTAATGTATGAAATATTTGACTTTCACGTAGCTGTAAGGCTAGACTTTGGAAGACATTCAGCTACAAAGCTAAGATCGTATTTAGTGAAAACTTCCCAGAAAATTATGATTTTACAATTACCTTATTGGTAGGTTGATTTTAATGTACTTTTGCTGATAGCTACCTTTGTACTTAAGGATTGTAAATTAATTAGACATACTGCTTCATCTACTCAGGAGGCAGGAGAAGAGCTGAGCTAATAGCTATGGGAGTGCTGTACCAATTTGAGACTGAGGCTAAAATGACATGATAGAAGGAGAGGTTAGTCCTCTCCCAAGGTTGTCACTCCTGGTCACATTTTAATGTGAATTTATTGGACTGAAAGAGGTTAAAGAGGTAATTCTGCACAAGAAGAGAGAAATTTCTAACATAAAATGGAACTCATCAATAGTCCCTGTGTCTATGGGGAGTTGTCAGATTCCATAATATTAACCATGTAATTAACAGGATATATAAAGTGATGTGCTTTCAAATAATTTATATTTCAGATGCCTTTTGATGTGCTAATAATACCTCTCTTTTTTTCCTCCAGTCTCTTGGAATCGCCGCATTCCTTTTTTTTTTCCTCATCTATATAAAAACCCTTCACATCTATCAGAGAGTTCTAACTAGTGCTCGTTCCCGAGGGTGACTTAATGGACAAAGTATGGATAAATCCACATGACAAATCCACTTTACAATATGGCACAGCTGGCATTCTCTGCTCAAGTTCAGCTCACAAATAAACTTGTACGGAAACTGCATCGATGCAGAGTGCAGGTCGGTGCATATTGCTTCATTGTGTCCTGGAAATGACCTCTTGTACTGGTGGTGGTGATGCACTAACTTTTGCATCTCCCTTTCAGACGAGTGGAGGTGCGAGGGGTCATTTGCAGAGTACTTTGCAAGAGAGTGTGCGCTCGTTGTTGGCATTTTTGTTGCTCTTCAAAACCTCATTTTCCGTCTTTAGTGATTGGGCTTTGAATACTTATAGGGTCTAACCGACAATTGTTACAACTCAGTTTTATTACTCCTATTGCTGTTTTTGGGGGGGTCTTTTTGTTGGTTTTTTGTTTTTTTTTTTTTTTTTAATATCAGTCATCTAGGTAGGGGAAAAAAGCTTCCCTGAGCAGTGGAATTACCAAAACTAGACCATAGTTTTCTGTCTTGTAACCCCACTGGGGTTGCTCTTTGCCAGTGATTGCATCTCCCTGGCGCTCCTCTTCGTTGACTTGGAGAGAAGACACCAGCGGCTGGGGCGGTCTCAGAGCTGTGCCTGAACTGAACGGTGCTCGCGTGCTGATGGACGGCTGGCTGCCATCAGCTGGCGTGGATAAAGGACCGAGTTATGAGCCTTGCGTAAACAGCTGCTGGTTTTTAGTAGGACTTTTTTGAAACCTCTGTCAGATTTGGTTGAAATTGATTAGGAGGTTCAAAGTAGCAGCCGGGGAAGAGGGATGGGAAGATGATGGGGAGACACCACGGTCTGATGCTTTGCTTCCCTAGGAAGCCCCGCTGCTTGTGCAATACTTATCAATCTGTGCCACAGACCTGGGTTAAAAAGAAATTAAAAAAAAACAAAAACAAAAACAACTTTCTTGTTTCAAAACCCTATTTACTTGGTAGATGGAAAAAAAGTGCAGGTTGAGTATCTGGCGCGGAGCCCAAAACACGTACTTGCAGGAAGTTTCCTGCTGGAGCAAATGAGGTCTTTCAGGAAAGGCGGTGGGGGAGGCAGCCGCGGTCTGTGAAGGGCAGTCGCTGCGCCTGCGCTGGGCCCAGTGCAGCATCTCGCACCAGAAGAATCCTGACCTCCGGTATTTACAGCTAAAATGATACAAAACTTCAAAAAGTTGAAGGGGAAAGGAGGGTGAAGCCTGGACTCCGAGGCAGGTCCACTTTCCCAGTGCGTATTCAGCAGCAGGACGAGGGCCGAGCCAAAATCTATACCCGCAAACCCCGCACGACTGAATGTAACATACTGGATTTATAAGCTGACTTGGCTGCTGGATAGTCTAATGATTATGTTTCGCTGTGATTGAAGAGGAAGGTGCCTGGTCTAGTTGCAGGACTAAATGTAGACCAATGTAGGAACATGTATCTGCTTAGTGGTATCTGAAGGGTTTCAAGCTAGTTTGCCCTGCTATATATAAGTAGCATATGGGAAAAAATACCGTTTCCATGCTCACTTACCGTAGTAGAAACATTTTTCTCTTGTATCCCTAATACTTATAACTGATAAACATAATGGCATTTTAGACATATTCTAATAACTGAGTGTATTTCTATCAAATGTTGTCTAAGAACAATATTTTATAGTAACATTTACAGCTTATCAGAAATTGAAGCGTTTTCTCCTCCTATGCCCTGGCCATGCTATTGTGAAAATTCACTTATACAACCACTTACAGCAACTGAACAATAAAACATTTCCAGTCACCCTACAAGTTTATTTTATAATAATTTAAAACTGCCCATTACAACCAATAACTTTGCTGCTGGAAACCAGTACAGCAGTTACAAAGCCCTGGCATATAACTTCTCATGGAAAGCAATGGTTTTATCACAGCCACGAACACGCAAGTGACCTGGGGCATAAAATTACTGCTAAAAAAAAATTATCTATCTCCTGAAAATGCTCAGATATCTACTTATAACAATTACAACAATGATGATTTCACATCTGTTAGGCAGACAGTTTTAATCTGTAAAAGGTTAAGTATTTGACAGTTACTTGTTCTTACATACAGATTAGCTGCTTGAAGGTTTAACCTTTAGATGTACTTAAGTAACTACTCTTTAAAATTTATTGTGTAAAACCACCCAAATAAAAACGGTCTCCTCACTTGTAACTAAAGAATACAGAAGGTCCAAGATATTTTTCCCTCCCTTCTTACCGAATTGCTTAGCTGGCTTTGCTTTGTCCTTTGTGCCTGAAAATATTTACAAGCACGCTGCTTTAATTTCAACAGGCACCGCTTCGTAATTAGGGGATAAAAGGAGGATTCTGCAATTAAATGTGTGGAATCAGATATTTTGACTCAGTAAAGGAGTCTGCTGAAGAACATGATTATTCCTGCACATTGAAGTGCCCTGAAAAGCTGGGGAGGGGGAGAGGGAAGGAGGGGATGAATCTTCATGTGGCCTTTGCACTTCTCTGGGAGTGGAGCAGCGGAATTATTTATGTAGTAGCAGAAAGATTGCTAGATTTCTGTAGGCTTTTATTAATATTTCCCAAGTATCATAAAACATGGGATGTTTTAAACCTCTCACATGGAAATGAATTAAATTAAAAACTATCATGTGGAACTCGGATGTTTGGTTTGGTTTTTTTTTTTCTTTTCAGGCTGGCATTTACACAGCTACAGTGCATCAATGGGAAGGGCTTTCTCATTCACAGAAACATGGCTGCCCGGCCCTCACTTTTTCCTTGAATTAGGCAGATCAGACTATCTCAGTCTTCCTTGCACGCTTCTCATGAACTTCTTGTTCTCCTGAAATGGCCAGAATTTGGATCCCCAAATAGGATCCAAATGGCCTTGGTGGCATTGCAGGAACAGTTTTTATGGAAAAGAACCACCTTCCTGAACAAGCTTTGCAACATATTGCGCACAAATACATAATTGTTTCTTATATCGGGCACATAAATGCTCTATATCTCTGATTTTTGGGGGGAATGCGGAAGGAGGAGACAAACCCTTCTTGTGGAGAGTGCATCGCTTTCCCTTTTTTTCCTGCACGGCGTGCCGTGACTCAGAGCCCAGGGAAAGCAGGTTACCTCAGCAGCGGTAAGTGCTCCATATAGGAAGCAGTCACGGTGAGCGTGCAGCTCGTGGAGTGGAAGCAAGCCCCAGCACACACACCGGGCAGCAGCTCTGTTGCCCTTCAGACCCGCTCCTCTCCTGTCCTGCTCCCTACACGCTCTTGTAGACCTCATTCCGGTCATCTGCGCTTGTGGAGACTGGCCCTTGCCTGTGCAAAACCATCCGTAAGGATACACGCTGGAGGAGCTGGAGGGAGCTTTGCTTTATTAAGTCTTGCACTGGCATTAACCATTGCGTTTTTATGCCCCACTTACCTTGCGTCATTGTAAATGGGACTGCGGTAGGTCTGCCAGCCCCATAATACTGTAGACCATTTCAAGCCCATTAAAGTCTAATGGATATCTAGTGACTGCAAGTGTGCTGTGTGCCAATTAGAATATTTAAACTGAGCAATAAAAAGGAGTTAATAAAATCACCTTAGAACTTGAAAATATGATTGAAGGTAGTGCACTGTTTTTTCTTCAGGTGTTTGAACAATAAGATAGTTTTTAAAACAAAATTGATCTGTCATTTTTTAAAGGCCAGGGAACATGCAGAAATATGTCTTCTTTCGCTATTTTCTCAATATATTTTGCTGTATATTTAGCAACCTGGAGAGACTTTTCCCCCTGACATGATAATGAACTCTTTCAACACTGATAGCTAGTAGAGTCATGTGCTTAACTATAGGTTTCACTCCACATATAGAGCAAGAACTTCACTGAAGGTACAGAATGCCAGTGGCATGAATATTTAACAGTTGCACTTTTAAAGTTTTTTCATCCTTCTTTCTCTCTCTGGGATTGCCAAACCCATCTGTCTAGCCTCTAAACCTGTATACAGGTATCTAAATTTAAAAATAAAAAAAACCCTTATTTGCAATTTCAGAATTTTAAGATGAAAGTGGGGAATGCTCACCTTATTTATTAACTGAAAAGTAAAAAGAACAATTTTTTTTTTGTTATTTTAGGTTTCCGGTGGTGTGCAGTATATTATATTTCAGTTCAATGTAAGAGATACATTTAGTGGGGAGCTACAGGCCAGACGCACACTGGTATAAATTGATAGAGCTCCATTGACTTCCGCGGAATTAGACCAGTTGGTTGATGGTAGCTATGGCTGTGGTCTACATCTTCATCAGAAACCACGAAATTCATACATTAGCTATAGTTGTGATGTGTGGAAGCTATTATTTAGGTTAATTGAATTAATTAAAATAAATATTTATGTTTTAAGCAAAACAGTTTATGTTCTAATAAGATAACAGACACATTTTACGCATCCTTTTCTTTGCTGGATTTTCTTCCCTGCAGATAATGATCTTTCAATCTCTGTTCCATAAATATGCATGTCATGTTCAGGTTTCTATTTAATGCATGCATGAGTAAGTAGCGCTGAATTTGATTAACTTCATTAACAATAAATAATGAAGAATACTATTTTAACTGTTTTAGGACAAACAGTTACTCACCTGGCTAATGTTACTTGCGTGAGTAACCTTCTTCATCCTAATGGGATTGCACACAGGGGTAAAGTTACTCAGATACGTATGTGTAGGTTCAGTCTTTTATTATGTAGCAACCTTTAGAGCTTTTACTATCTGGCAAGCAATCATTTATATCCTTTTTAAAAAATATTTATGGCTTCTTTGACTAATTGCTTCTTACATGACTTAGAGCCTTTTGCATTGGTACCATTTGTTAAAACACATCCAGAAGCAGGCAGAGCAGAATCATTTTTCAACTTTTTAGTGTCATTTTTATAGACAAATAACACTTGTAAATGATGGATAATAGCCAGCAGAATGCTGTGTTGTATAAAATGAGCATGAATTATATTTGCTGGGAGATAGAAGGTTAACTTGTCTATGAACTAATTGAGGAGCCTCATGGTAAACGCAAACCGGTGCATGCACATTATAAACAAGACTTGAACTAGCTAAAAGGGGGATTTAGGTTAATTCAGTATTTCATTTATTTTTTTGCATGCTACCTGGTGTTTTCTTAAAAAATAAACTGCAAAAGCCCTAACGAATCCTAATGAGCCTGTAGAAAGTCCAGAGGGAGAGACAAAGCAGGTGTGTTTAATAAGATGAGATGTTAACCTGTCACAGTCTTGCGGGGGGGATCTTGTGCTCCTTCAAGTCCAGTGCAGGCTTGGTCACTTCCATTTGCAGTTTTGTCCTGAACATTTGTTTCTGGTCTTGTAAAGTACTGCTTACTTGGCCAGTATTTGAAAAAGTCATTACATTTTTTTGTGTTCTGCAGTTCATAGTTTACACTTATGCTGTATTTTATGGCAGAAATCAAAATAACTGCCTTTCCTTTACCCAAGTAATATATGGAGTTCCATATTACAAACGTGTGCAACTGAGTAACTTTTTTATAGGAGAATGCTTGACAGATGCCAGTTAACGTCAAGGGATACAAATGCTCAGTGCCAAGTGATGGCAGGATATACAAATCAATCTGGTTATAAAATTTTTTCTGCATAAACAGTGCAAGCCTGTGACTTAAGAGGACCCTGTGCAAGTGTTTAACTTGATGCACAGGAGGAGTTCCAGTGATTCAAATGGAATTATTCAAGTATTTTAAATGTGTATGCTTATGTATTCACTGCGCTACATGAAGTAAAATCAGAATTTGGGCTTGCAGGTTCAATAAAGACCTCTGTAGATGTTCTTTCACTCACCCTAAAAATCCAAATATTATGGTCACTTTCTTTCTTATTAGAGGGGCTGGATCCAATTTGTCAGTGCTAGCTTACACTTTGCGGGACGTTGCTGCAGAGTGGAGGTAGTCAACCTTCGGTCTGTCTGCTGATTAGAGACTCCTCAGCTCCTTTTTTTTGCAGCTTGTTACTTGCAGGCTGTTTACTTACCTAGTTGCTTTGACTTCTTCAGGCATGAGAATGGAGAAAGCTGTAGACCATCTAAACTGTTCTGATGGTCTACAGCTGGCTTCCGTCTCAAGGGTGGTCAGCATCTCCTCCATGATACGATCAAACATGCCTCCAGCATAGCCAGAACAAAGGCATCATTCTTGCGTGACAGCCATGTGCCAGCTCCTATAATGGGCTGAGCTTTCTTGCACTGGAGCACATGTAGGGCCCAGAATGCAGCAGGTGTAACCCATCGTGGGATGGAGATGAGCCATGTGCCTGCTGTACTTAGTGGGAGAGGAGCTGCCTAGAGTCCTCCTGTGCCCACCCCGGCTGCAGGGGCGGGCACCACTTCTATAAACTCAGTCATCGCAAATCCTTCCTCGGGGACTCTATGTGCGCTCTGAAGCCCAGCTTGAACAGGGAGTTTGGGATGACCTCGGGTCTTTAATTCATGTTCCCAGAGAGTTTTCCAATACTTTGGTAGGGCTAGCTCGGCCTTGTGGGTCATTGTAAATACTTAACATTGTATTTACACATCCTGTCTTCAATTTTTGCAATGGTTTCAATTTAACTTTTAAATAAATATTTAGGGTGGGGATAGAAATTAAACAGTTGAGCTCTTGCCAGCATCCATTTTTTTGTCCTTTTTCAAAGGCACTCATGAGACTCAGATGTAAAACTCTGGATAATATCCTTCCAGTTATGGCATCTGGCTTCTTGGCAGCCTCTTTGAGAAGTTGGCAGGCTTGGTGTTGCCTTTAGATCCAAAACTAGCTCTCTGGTAATTTTTTTAAGATGCTTTCTCCTTCTGCTTGTCATTTTTGTTTGCTTTACCTTTGATTCAGAGGAATTCATGCATTATTAATCATTTGAGTCCACGGTGCTTGCCCAGTTTTCCATGCTAGCCAGAATCCTATGGTAAAAAGAAGCTTGTTAATGGTTTTAAGATGGGCACGTATATCTATTTTAAAGTGGCCTCCAACTGTGTGCAAGAATCTGTTATTGGGTTTTTTTTTCCTGAGTGAAGCAGGAATAAAGGTAATCTTAATTCCACTGGACTAGGGTAGCCTGAATGTTGTGTTTCAGTACCTTCTTTATCACTACAGTAGCACTCAGATCTATGTTTTTGAAGTGTTAGCCCTTCAGAAGATAATGTAATAGTTTTAGTGAAAAAATCGTCTGTGTAGGGAATATTTGAATACAGCCACTTTTCTGATATTTCCCCCTGGCTTTTTTTTTTCCTTGCCATTTCTTGTGGCTTTCAGGATCCCTACGGACTCTGACTATATCTTTCAGTCTCATAACACCCAGCTTTCTGTATTTTTTTCTCCCCGTTGTGCATAACGCGCAGCTGCGTATCTGTTTGTGTCTGCGTGCATGTGTATGGAGTGGCATTGCCTCAAGGTAGCTGTGGAGGGGAGCGTGTAGGTGCGCACACACGTGCTGTGGACTGCTTCTGGTAGCACCGAGTTGGTGTAGTCCCTGTGCATTGCAAATATTCAAGAAATCAGTGTCTTTGTTTTAGTTTGTGCTACCGTGCTGCTCCTTGATGTGCACCCTTTACCCAACTGGGTCTGGGGGAGGCCAGTCCAGCATGGCACAGTCTCACCCCAGCCTCGGAGAGAGAAGGGCTTTAAGTCTGTGATATTTTCTTTCCCGCCCAGGGAGAAATATTCCTGTGCTGAGGTCAGTACTAATTGAAGCCTTTTGCACAACAGCAGCAGGAGCGAGCACCAGGCGGGCTCCCCGGGCAGCAGCCTTGCCTTTCAGATACTGTCAGATCACAGGCACGGCTTAATGGAGTTGTCGCTTATCCCGCAGCCCCGAACCGAGGATGAGTGCATTTCCTTTTCGTGCTCTGTGTCTGGGATGCTGGGTTGAAATATTATTACTTTCTACTAGGAGTAATAAAGAACATATGACTGTGTCATGTGTTATCTGGCTGTTTGTGGTGGTGGGTTTCCACTGGATCCAATACCTCTGGATCATCTTCTTCTTTTGGAAAAGGCAGTCACATCTCAATCTTTTTTTTTTTTAGGGGCAAGAGGAGGAGGAGGAGAAGAGTGTAAATGCAGTGCTCCATACCCAGCTAGTTCCCAGCTGCACCAGCAAGGCAGAGTGCCTGGCTGGCTGGGCAGAGCTGGGGCTGATGCGCTGCTTCCCCCTAAGTGAGCCCGAGTAAAGTCACCTGGTGGATGTTGGCTGAAAGTAATCAAAAAGCTCTGATCTGGGCCAGAATTGCAAACATTGAGGAAAACACCAGGCTTTTCTATGGTTTTTTGTGTCAAAATATGTTGTGGTGGAGCAAAAAGAATGAGACCAGGGTGAATATTTGGTCAGAAAAGCAGTATCGTTGCTCTTAGTCAATTGTTGCACATAAGAAGATCCCTTTTGGGGGATCCATATTGAACAAGCCTAGAAAGAGCCAGCCCAGGCTTACAAGAAAGTATATGTCAGAGGGAAAATATTAGAGTGAATCAATATATTTCTCTTACAAACTAAGATTCTTCTGAAATCTGCTTAATTTAACACCGACAGGCCTCTTTTAAAAAGGCACACACCTGCTTTGCATGTATATATCCCAGCACTTCAGAACTTAGATTCATTACAACTGTATGTACCATACAAGCGCATCTATTTCTGACTTCAGAAATGCAACCAGTGTTATTTCAGTTTTAATTGATCATGCCTCTTCCCTGCTGTTGCAGAGTAGCCTAATTAGAGAGGCAGTAACAACGTACTGTGGTCAATGTTTCCTGACAATGTCCCAGCAAAGATAACTAAGTCCATCTCATCAGTTTCTTCTTTGGAAAAAAAAAACCCCAACATTTATAGTAATCCAAGTTTTCTGAAAGCAGAGATATTCAAAACCAAGACACTTGAAGAAAGGCCTGAAGTTGCTTGTGTATGGGCTTGATTATGCTACAAAACACTGATTTCTCAATTTTAATTATTGACTTTATAATAAAGGCACTGTTCAGAAATTTTGACTAATTACATTCATTTTCAATTCCCATTTATTTTAATTAGTTATGACTCAGACTTGATTTGTTATCTTACACTTCATTATTAAAGGTAGTTAGCTATTAGATATTGCCAGTGCACTTTGTATAACCTCCCCTTCCCCACGCCTCATGTGTAAATAAAAGAGAAGGTGTTATTACTGAGAGGTCAGAGATGGTGTCCATTAATACAGCCTCTGTTACCAGTGACCACGTGGCGTGGGTAAAGGCAACGTCAGAGCAGGGGACGCACTAAATGGGTGAAGTCAGTCTGCAAACTTTGAAGCGTGTTAAACCCCTATGTGAACATGCTTGGTCTGCTCTCAAGTGATCTTACATCAGTACAGTTGGTCCCTTTTCCTCTTGGAGGAAGGATAAGCTGCCATAATGTATGTTCATCTGACTGGGAACTGACTTCATTCCCTCAGTTGATTTGCCTTGACTTTCCTGAGAACCCCTGTGAAGACAAATCTTCAACTGCAGCAGTATTTCTCTCCTCTTAACCTATAAAATAATTGCCTCAGCTGAGATATGTCTCTGTTAGCTTTTTTAAAATGCTGACTTTTTAATAGCAGCTTTTTCTGAATTACATCAGGCTTTCTATTCATACACTGTTTTCTTCTCTGCGTTGCAGTGGATTAGGAGAAGGTAGGTCTGCAATCTTTGGTCACAGAAGATACTGGCTTAATTGTTATTAGAAGTTTAGATTTTCATCATTCTTGTTATGGTCTATATGTTAAAGAGAAATTTAACTAGGAATTAATTCCCTTTGTGGTGGAAGGTATAAAATGTGGCCCAAGCAATCCAAAGTGTGATGATCTTCATTTATGTATTTGATCATTATAGGTAGCATTGATGATACGCAGAGCTGCTGTACATCGTTCCATGGGCAACGGTTGCCCCTGTTTGGGAAGCTATAGCCCTGTCGTAGCCACTTTGACAGCATCACCTGCACTCTTTGAATGTCATGCAACTGCTATGCCCGTGCAATGACAGTGAGATAGTGTAAATGCATTAACCTTGACGGCTGAATGAGGCAGAGAGCCTTGCGATGTAGAACTCATTGGGATTTCCCCCTGGCTTGTACAATTTTACCTTCAGTTTTATTTTTCAGAGTACTGAATTTTGTTATAAGTACTGAAATAATGTTATTCGAAAACAACAGTATGTTGTACTACCTGCCAATATCATTTACATACATTAGGAGCAGCAGCTATCAATTAGAAACATAACTTTCTTGTTTTTTTTTAATCCTCACTTCAGGTTTAAAACATAATACTAGGAATGAGCTTCAGGGAAGTCATTTGTAAAGAATTTTTATGGCTCTCCTTTTTAATCTGTGAGAGTGGATAGATAATACAAATTTCACTGGAAAAACTACTCAGAGAGTCATGTTTGTAAAGGATAAAGATATTAACTTTTTGTTCCCAAGAAGTTTAAATTGCACTTGGTTTGCAAGTTTAAAAAGCACTGTGTAATACATAAGACTAGCTTTAGATATCAGTGGATGAGTATCGGTAGTAGTTTCACATTGTGTGGATAACTGAATGAGCTGAATGCTTATCTTGTATTGATTCTGAGTTTATGAATGCTGAAGATGGTTCTCCATGTCACTGGTTTAAAATCTTTGATTAAAACCGTTGGGCTCGTTGTTTAAATAAAATGTCATTCTGGTAATCTGCAATTACTGAATAAGCATTAGCAAAAATGGGAGAAAGAAGTAAGGTCACATAGAAAGTGATACCCAGTCACTGTATGTATTTATTAGTGTCACCTATGAAATTTATGAGGCAAAGTAGTGCTAAAAAAAATTTGCTGTCTTTCTAAGCAATGCTCATTTGAGGAATTGCCTAAGATAAATGGGTTTGGCTAATTGAATCATACACTTTCATAGTGTGGTACATATAAAACTAGACTAGGAAATAAATATAATTGAAGTAAACATGCCCTTCTAATTAGTAATTGTTTCTGCTGTTTTAAGCAAATTTCAGTGGCACAAAGTAGCTGTTCCAGTGTAAACCTAATAATGGAGGCTGTAATAACAGGTGTAAATTAACACAATGGAAAACATTTACAGTGTAACATTCTAAATTAAAAATGACATTAACAAGTCTAATTTTTAAAAAGCTATATAATTAACATTTATTCAACCCCTGACAAATTAGTGCAATATAAATACTAGATGATTTTATTTATAGCTTATAACATTTTTCATGCTTTATTTTTGTTAAACAGTAAATGGAGCAAATGTGGTTCATTTTTCCAAGAACATGCCATATAAGGGCACTGACAAAGGAAAGGCAAAGAAAAAGAGAAAGCAAAGATATTTACCCAAAGGCATTCTTTTTGTAAGTGATGTGCAGGAATTGTTTGAATACTTAACACTATCACTCCAGTCAGTGTTCTTGGTTATGTATGCTCAGAAATAAAATACTGTGAATGGTTTAAGTTTGGAGTAATACAAGTACAAACAGAATAATATCTATTGTGCAATAAAATACTTTGATTCCCCCAAGTGCATCCTCAAAAAAACGTAATGTACTGCTAAGTGCTTAGCATTGATGTTTGTCTCTGCAAATAAATATTGCTAACAGTATTTTCTTTTTATGATGGCACCTAATAGAATGCCATGAACAGGTAAGCAAAAATATCCAAACAAGTACAAAAAAACCCACGGTTTACCTTAATTTGTGATAAAAGATGCCATAATTTTCACATTATAGAAAATGTCTCATCAGATCCCAGAACAGAGTATAGTATATCTGCACCATACAGACAGCTTGTTTTCCTCTTTCTTGATTTTTTTGTAAACCTGTAAGAGTAAAAAAAGTTTTCTGGTGGGTGGTGGGGGGAGTTGTAATTTTTTTCAGCTTGCCTATCAAAAGGAAATCAGCGTTGTTTAATGTATTTTTTGTACAGTGTCTTTTCATGTGTCATAAATGGCAATACGTGGTAGGAGAATTCAAATATCATGACTTCCTATTCCAAAACTGAATTTGTTAGACTGTATTCGCCTCATAGTTGCAAATCCTGAGATAAAGTGAAAAAGCAGTTCTTTTAGTGCACAGTCTACAGTGAACTTAAGCTCTAGGTCTCGCTTTTGAGGCAGGTAGCTTCTTGCCAGCCGTGATTTTAAACCACATATCCTGGGTGTCCCCAAAGTCCACGCTGATGAGAATCTTCCTGAGTTGGGTCTGAATGGCTGGTGCTTAGTGTTTGGCTTTATATATATGCAGTTAGGCATAATTAAGACTGTAGTCCATTCTTATGCGGAATAAATTAAAATAGCACCCTTGGCATGAGTAGAGTTATGCCAATCACATCACCTGAAAATGTTAGGACTTTGAGTTTGATGACTGAGGGAGCAGTTGTGACATTTGGTCATAAAATCATCTTGTTAGCCCCTCGCCTTTCCTGTTGTTGTAAAAGAGGATTCAGATTGTTAGTGCACCACAGAGTTTGAGGGATCAAAAGTAAATTTCTAATAGCAAGTACAAGCTGCCATGAGTAGCACCCCTTCTGGAAGTTTTAGTCTCAGAGATTGTTTTAAATTCTTGATCACCAATGCAAGATATTTTAGAAAAGCTCTATTTTGGTTTTTTGCACATCTCCCTTTGCATGCCCTGCATGTCTCTGTAGCAGCTAATCAGGGTTCATTTGGAGATGGTGGAAGAGATTTTCCTGCTCTCACATCTTACAGATCAATATCTGAATTCAGTGACTGAAGAAAGGAAAATTTCTCTGTCCCTTAGCCCATATATTAAAAAAATCACAACCAAGAAAATTATTCTAAATGCTGAGCTGCATAGAGCCCTTATTCCATCTCTCGGCTCTGAGGCAGGAGGCACACACCTAGGCCAGCCTGACAGATAAGAGTCTAGCCTTTATAGTATATATGAGTCCCTCAAGATTGTGGAACAGCTGCATAGGGACTTCCATAGGTCCCTAGCCCAGAAGCAATTTGTGTTAAATGTATGTTCCTCCTGCAAAAGTGTCTTCATCGTTGGGGAAAACTAGTCTTACTTTGGTAAGTGCTAACAGGCAGGTGCTTATGGAGGAGAGGCATCCCACAGAATAATGTAAGGAGGCACTGTTGCTCATCTGGAAGGAGGGAAGGAAGTTGTGTTGTTCAGTGGCTGAAGATTTCCTGTTCTTGTTTATTTTGTGTATTAAACCTGGCTGAGAAAGAACAAACTTAACAATAACTGTCTACTGGTGGGGACAGGGTTGGGAGGAGGACTGACCAACCTGTTCTGAGATAAAGAAGCCATGAAGGAGGCTGTGGAGTAGATAGCCAATCTCTTCCAGCCCTTCCTTTTTAAGTTAGATAGTATTTCTAAAATCATATCTAACTCTCCTCTGCTGCAAATTAAGTCACATGACCTAGCAGACAGAGAACACAATTCATCATTGTCTGCTCTGCAACAAGTTTTTATAGGTGGGAAGATCATTATCCTGTGTCTCCCAGTCTTCTCTTTTCTAAACCAGACAAACCCAATTTGTCCTTTTTCATACCTCACTCCTTCATCCATTTGTCTCTTCTCTTCTGGGCTACACCACCTCTTTCCTACAGCAGAGGTCCCCCGGCCAGTGTGTGCATTTTCTCAGTGCCCAGCTGCAGGTCAGTTTGGGATGAAGTTTGTTATCAAAAATACATGGGCAACAGGAATAGAGTGAAAGGAACACCTGGAGGATAGGAGATGTTTTGTGTGCTTGGGTTGCTAAAATGGGACTCGAATGGGACCATGCATTCAGCTGGTTCTTCTGCTGCAGGATACTTTCTGGGTCATATCAGGTTCAGGGAGCCTACGGCCTTATACCTGCTCCCAAAGACCGATCTAGTTTTTACATGGCTGTTGTATTTTAGCTGTAAGTTCTGTGTGGCTTTGAAGCTGTGTCACAGGGAGGTTGCTCCTCCTTGCAAGCTTTCATGACAATGGATGTCAAATAGGCTATGCAACGATGGTTCCTGCATTGGAAGCGGGAGGCTGTTAACTCTGTAGTGCTTTCCAAAATGAGCTAATGTTTGAGTGTTACACATTTTCGCAAGCATTCAGGCAAAGTAGATTCATTAAGGGAGATGAAGTTCTGGAATTTCTGGTTTGCTTAATTTGGCCCCAGGGAGATACACAGAGCAATATGGTTTTTCTGTTTTGTGTAT
This sequence comes from Pelecanoides urinatrix, assembly GCA_013400755.1. Lineage (NCBI taxonomy): Eukaryota > Metazoa > Chordata > Aves > Procellariiformes > Procellariidae > Pelecanoides > Pelecanoides urinatrix. The sequence goes on along the minus strand of VZTQ01012053.1, from coordinate 25,900 downwards.
ATAGAATGAGATATGTCATAAGATGCTAAACCTAGGCTTTTAAATTGTTAGAGAACAGATTAATTTGAAATGGATAAGTTTAAATAATATTGCCTTCAGCTTGATACTTATGTCTACCCAACTAGTCAATTCCTTTTAATTTAGTGCGTTACGCCTTTCATGGTTTCTTTCCTGAGTTTCTAATAAAGTTTTCTTTTTCTTTTTCATGGTATGTCACTAGTATCAAATTAGGTAGGCTAGGTATCCCCACGTCAGGAACAGCAAAATGTTCTTTAGGATTACATAAAAACTCAGAAATCTTTGACAGACCTTTGTCATTGAGTTACTAAGATACTATTTTGGTTCACAGCAAAATAAAACATGGGTATTACAATTATTTCACAATTTTCCAAGAAACAGCCCCAAATTTAAAATTGAACTGAGCTTATTTGATTTTACTTGTATTAAAAAAACCAAATGGAATATCTTTACATAAATCTTTTGCTTTCCATTACCTAGAAGGAAATAATTCTCTGCCGTTTCCTATGTTACTGAGAAGCTATATCAAGATTCCTGCTTAGGGAAGTTTTAAGGAAGGCTAAATGTAGTAGCAGCTTTCTGCTTAACGCGGCATGCTAGCAACAAAATATTCTCTTGCTAATAACAGCTTCTGTTTATTTTTTGCACTGGGATATTCCACTTACCAAGTGTGAATTATACTGTGCTTTGTTTGGATTCAAATAAAAATCAAGTTCAACCGCAGTGGTCTAGTTTCATGCTCTCTCCCACCCTCATCCATGTCAATTTTTCCACACAACGGGCCCATCCAGCAGGGCTGGGAGGGGACAGCAAGCAGCTCTTTCACCTCTCTGTTCAGTGCTATTTCAGGCTTCTGCCAGCAAGTAACACTGACGGAGTAACTCCACTGTTCACTTGTGTTACAGCCCACTCCAGGAGCACCACCTCTCCAATGCGCAGAGATGTGCTGGCTTTTGGTGGGAAAAAAATGTGCTATTAGATTTACCAGAGTCATCCTGTGTCTTTAAAATGTTAAACACCTTCCACGAGGCTCAAACGTTACTTCTTAACAAGAATTTGGGTATCTACTGCGGGGGTTTTGATTGTCATCACTTTTAAGACTAGAGAGCCTGAGAGCATGTGAGCAGCTAAATCCAAACTGCATGATTAGCATTCTTATAAGTGCTGGATTTTTAGCAATGTGAGCATGAGTTTCAGTGAACTTCATGGATAGTCATCAGGGCAGAGCTTGCCTTCTCTTCAGAATCCTATCCATTCCAATCCTGTCCCATCCCCAGAGGACTGTGGGATCATAGGTTGATAAGCTGCCAATACAAAGATGCAGGATGGGTTCCTCCTGTATGGATTTTTTTTTCCATTGCAGAAGAGCTCCTATCTTAAGCATCACCATTTTGTTGGCTTTTCTGAACTGGAAAAGCAGGGGAACTTCCTTCAGCCTTTTTCCCTCTCCTTTTTTTAAAATGTGTGTTTTAACTCCTTCTGGTTATATTCTATTACCCTAGTGAAACGGGAGAAAATGAAATTCTGGCATTTTTTATGCACAACCTGTCAGAGAAGCATTTTAGTTCTCCTAAGTTGTTCCCGTGAAACCTGAAAGCTTCAGTGGGCTTTCTGGGAGGACACACAAATTTGATGTCCTTGAACACTGGAATGAGAGAAGGTCTAACTGAAGTCCAATGTTTTGAAACATTTAAAAAATTCACAGGAAAAATGACCCAGAGATTTCTAAGCTTCCTAGCATAATAAAAGGGGATCTTTGCTATGGAAGATTCAAATAGAAATGTGCTAGACATCTCCCAGACCCGAGCTTTTAGAATAATGCATACAATGTAGATCTCTCCTCCTGCTTTTACAACAATATATAGAATTTAGATACCTCTTACCACTTTCAAAATGAAACACTGAATAATTTTACACCTTACACTATACAGGTAAATGATATCCTTATAATTTACTGTGACACGAGTATGCATTTATGAACTCAGACTTCACATAAAGTATGCAGTAAAAATAAAACATTTCTCTCTTACAAGCTTTTGTTGTTGTTGCTAAAGCTGCAATTTGCTGAGAAAAAGTAGTCAGGGTGAGGCAGCTGTCAGAGAGTGAGGGGACAATGTATCCGACTTCATCAGGTCACTCACTTTGGACTGGAACCAGGCTGATCCCTTTCAACAGACAGCATCTGCCTCTCTGGCACCATCCCTGCACGGGCATCTCTGGAATGGCTTCTGCATCTATAGCAACCATTAAAGCTTCTGGGTAATCTTTTGTCATTTTTATGTCATTTCCTTTACATTCAGAAATATTTAAAGAAATTTTAACCTACTTGAAAGTGAGGCACTCGAACAGTCATGCTGCTTCTGCGAGTTAAAATACAAGAGCTTACTTGGCACTTTATTATGTTTAGGGTTTTGTATTCCTGACATGTTACATTTTGGTTTGGATTTGTGGCGTGGCCGTGTCACCACCACTCTTCCTAAGCAGAAGCAGAGTGTCAAGAGGGACACAAACAAAAAAAAAAAAGTTGTTTGTTTGTTTCAAATGTTTTTTTTCCTATAATGAGAGATAAAATACCTCACTTCCCATTGCATGTCACTTGAGGAAGGGAGAGCATGGGTGCTTCTTTATGCAGCTCTGAAGGTGGGCAGCATGAGTTACGATATAGTCGTCTTCATAGGCAGAATGAATTGGGACTAGCACATGTAAGAAGCTTACATGAATTACACCAGTCACAGGGCATAAAAGTTTTCACTTTTTCCTCATTTTAACATGTATGCATTTTTTTTCATGTATGAACATAAATTATTCTTTTATGCGTGGGTATGCTGGTTTTGGCTAACTTCTTTTCCTAATTTTGATTGCGTATCCCTTGGGGCTACATGTCAAAATATGACAGAGCTCCACAGGGCAAGCAGGATATAATGAATAAGAAACTAAAAGTCATATGGTTTGTGTGCTGTGCACTTCTTGTGCAAGTTCCAAGGATACGTGGTGATATTGTTATTTGGTCAAGCATAAACCTCAGGTCCAGTTTATGTTCTCCATTTTCAGAAGAAAAAACTGGGAAGAAATCTGCATTTTGCTGGAGTTTAAATATATACAATGTATTTTAGAGAAGCTAGCTGTATGGTGCAATGCAATATGTTTGGCTAGTACTAGTTTCTTGTGAAAGGAGAGTGAAACATCCTCTATATAAGCATTTTTTCACTGTATGTAGCTTAAAGTTATATATGAACCACAACTTTCTTTGGTTCTTGAACCCAGACTTCTTACAGTGGTCCTTTTGTTCTATGAAAACAAGCTGTCTATGTAGGCACTACGTAGATAGATAGATTCAGATTGTGGTTTAGGTTTAGGGTTACTTATTATATATCTCATTCAATTTTCTAATTGTTCTACCTCAATTGAGCAGAATGAAGATGAAACCTCATAATTCCCCACAAGATGATTTTATGCTTACGGACTCTGATACAAACAAACTATTGCTAAAAACAATCACAATTTCTTCATATAGTGAGCTACATTTCAGGTGTTCATATAAGCAAAAGCACAGGTTTGAGTGGATTTATTATTTGGGCATTTACAGTGGCTGATTCTTTTTGTTTCTGAACAGCTGGCATAGGGTTTAACTACTTTAGTTGTTGCTTTATCTGCATGTGCAGTTATTAACATAATCCAAATTTATTTTTATCATGTAGACACGCTAACATACATTTGTTTAAAACTCAGTTCAGCCCTACCTGTATGTAGTGATGGCTCCTCTGTAATATACAAAATGCTATAATAAGGTCTCCATCTATCTATGAAATATGAAAGAAAGATAAATTAAAGCAAGGCATCTTAAAACATATCGATTCTATTTCTACAGAAACCAAACTCGGTGACTGTCTGCTGAAGATCCCAAGAAGTGATTTTCTGCGAATACATAAAAATCTGATGACTTACGCACTGACTTGTTCATAATTTGTTTTCACGCTGGGGCTGTTGTGTGGTTTCCATAATGCTGTAAATCATGATTAAACACATAAGAAAGATTGTAGCCCAAGATCCATTTTAAGCCAAGTGAAACATAATACAGTATAAAATTTACATCATTTTCTTGATTAACCCTGATGAACCTTCAGTCATTATCCATTATAGTAAGAGCAAATTGGAAATGTTGCTTTGTTAATAAAACATGTATAGACATTTTCATGAGTCATAGATTTGATGGTTACTAACAGCTGACATATTCATAATGAAATACTGTACTTTGGCTTTCCGTGAAAGTACAATACTACATAAAGGTGCGATCCTGTGTCCTGTAAATCACTGCTGTATTTTGGTGTCTTTTGGACATCAGATAATTTTGAATGTTGATCGAAAATCAAGTGTACATAATATAAATATAGGCAAGAGTTTTCACAACCTTTGCATTTAGGTACTGAATCTCTGTGTGTCTTTCACTCATGTTTCATAGGGGTTCTTAGCAACACCAACAACTTACTTAAATTAAAACTCCTCATCTTTGTCATCCATGGAAGTCTGTAAAGTTTTGCTCCTTTTGGTGCTGTCCCAGGAATGTTTTCTCATAGGCACTGGTTATCTCTGTAGTGGCAAAGTGCTCTTAGATCTGGCCTTAGTGATTCATTACAGTCTTTGCTTTTGCTGCTTTAAGTCAAGTTGCACGAGCCTGAATTGCTTGATAACATTTTTCTACCAGTTGCAGAGCTTTCCATTTCATGTTATGTGAAGTGTACCTTGCTGTACTTCTCAATCCTGCAATTAGCTGTGGGTAGATGGATCACTGTTCAGAGCCCCGTGGAAAGAATAGGCTATTTAAGTTGCTAGAGAAAAATGGGAGCAAGGAGGTGTTTTTTTCTGAAAAAGACCTTTTTTCAAGAAGATCATAGAGGCAAAACATAATTTTTCACAATTTTCAGGATACTTGTTTTCATTTTTTTTACTACTGAAACTAGCACTGAAGATCTTAATTGACTGAAATCCAGTTTTCAGCAAACACATCAATAAGAAGCTCAACAAACATTTTGAATAAAGCATTAAACACTTGCTGCAAAATGTCAAATAGATTTTTAAAAGGCCAGATTTTTTTCATTACATTTAAAATGTTCAGAACATCCCTAGAAATCACAATGATAGGAGTAAATTTGGTTTATTGCAACATTCAATCTGTAACTCTTCAGGATATGCACCAAGACTGTATGTGTGCACATCCTCTACAGAGATGAGCCTGATGGCTGATCAAAAAAACCCTATCATTTTTGACTAATTATGACTGTAAGGGGCCTAAAGAAGAAGTTTCAAGGAAAAAAACCGCACAAGCCTGGCAGACAATAACTGGAACAGTTTCCCATGCATAAGGACACCATGGAAAGCAGAAATCATTGTGGAGAAAAACAGACAAGTGGGGCGTTGTGTCTGACATCAGTGGCAGGGAAGCAATGTAAGAAGAAACTGGATCAGATAGAGGCACCACCAAGTTAGGTGAGGCCGTGTGTAGCAGCCCAGGGAATTCAGCAGTGTTAGGTTAGGCAGAAAAAAAGATTCCTTATTGGTCCCCTCAGCTGTTGTATTTTTGAATTGCAACATAAAAGTAACATTAACAAAATCAAATGGAGGAGCTTCACTGTGCTTTGTCTGGTTTGTGGTCTTCAGTCTTGGTATTTTTTTTCTCTCCACTTGGAAAATATGGATGAGGATACAAAACAAATACTTTCCCCTATCTCATCTACAGTATCTGTTTCTTGACAGCTAAGATCTCAATTTAATTTCTGGAGGTTTTAAATATCATTTTGGATTGTGGAGAAAAAGAAACATCCATTCCAGGAGTAAGATTATTAATAGTGGTGAATTTGTTACTTGTGAATATACTTTCAAACAATGTATTGTTAGAGCAGTGCAAAATTAAAAGTAATAGTAACATTCGGTTTCTAGCTTGGCTCAGTGTCGTTATTAGATCTTCATCCATCTTAGATTATTTTTGCTAGCAGTTTTAGGGTTATAAAAAGAGAGCACCAGCATGTAATAGCAGAAAGAAAATAGTAAGGCATTGAATATAGAATTACCCATTAATACTGAATGGTGGATTTTTGGATATCTATGTATACTATAGTTACGGACTGGTACATTTTTTATGATGTGATGAAATTATTTTTCCTGAAACAAAAAGTTGGAATTATGTCGCAGTTCCTCTCATTGGGCAAAACTTCACTGAGGGAAGCAAATGTGCATGTTTTGTCTGTAGTGGGGCTGGAAGAGGTGCTCTTGTACAAGCAGATGTTGAACTAAATTGGATGGTTTTTTAATGTTCCTCTGTTGTGATGTTTACTGCTCTGACTCAACAACCTAGATTCCAGTCTCAATTGCAACCTAGGTTTTCTCAATATTACAATACATATTCAAAATTCAGTCAGGTTGCATGCAAAGCACTCACATTTTGTGAATGTCAGATGCGAGCGCCTATAAGATAATAACTGCCCTTACAGTTAGTCTTTCCTTGGTTCCTTCCAGTTGCCCAGTGTGAGCCCTCAGAAGACCTGCCTTGAACGCTCAGATGCTGATTTTGCAGATATAATATGTATATATGCAGTCATTTGGGGGATGCGATATATCTGCCCCTGAAAATATAGCTCCCCGTTTCAGACTCGGAATTTCCAGGCAGATAATTAAAGCAATCTCGCACCTTCCAGCCCGCACCTGCCACTGCGTGAGCGGCCAGCCCAGCTCAGCTCCCCCTGATCATATTCATGTTTGGATGGCAGTGTTTCATGGTTAATACAAATCATAAACAGGCTGTAAAAGCTGAAGCGTCAATGAATCCTGCCTTTAAAATTGCTGGAAGCTAAAGTTTTAAAACTGATACTGCAAAGTGAAAAATGAAATTTAACCAGGCATTTTGGTGAAGGAAAAATAATTTATTGGATGTAAGATGAAAAGCTGTGAGAGTAAACATCAATCTCATCTTAGACACATGTCATTGATTGATGTTTGCTCTGTGCTGCTGCCTGGAGGTAAACTCTTTGAAATAGCAAAGTAGGTACTTTATCTGCCTGTGGATAGGAGCACTGTTTGTTAAGTTACTGCTTTTTTGAGACCCTGCTACATCTTTATGTTCAATCAAAGTGAAAACAGTAAATCAGAGTAATTGCTTTACCCCACGGCATTCCTGTTTGTAAATGGGAAAAAATACTGTAAAAATCCTCAAATTAACTTCTGCTGTTTAAGCTAGATAGAAAGGCTAAAAAAGTCAGTTGTAACCTAGGAAGGTATTGTATTGATTATGCCACTTGTTCATCAAAGGCAGCCCCTTTGTTATAATCGAACCGATAGTTCAAATGTCGTTAGGGAAAACATTTAATGCTCAGAAATGTAAGGTTGCCATCTCTAAGAGCTCCCCATAACCCATTAGCAATTAGTTCCCAAACAGGCATCATTTATACTTAGCTGAAAATGGAGCTGGGACCAAGAAATTGGCCAGCAGAAGCCATGGACATGAACAGTGAAATAGAAAACAGGCATTAAAAGATAGCACTTCCATGTTAAGCACAGCAATTCAGCAAGCAAAATAACCTGAATTGTTGTAATTAAATTGTCAGAATTAAGACTGTTTTCTAAAAATGTTTGGGGTTATTGCCTTTACAAGGTCTCAGGCTGATTAGTCCTTTTGTGTTTTAAAATATTGCAGAGAATGATGGCACTGGTAAATTCAGAATGCAATTTCCATTCTGAATTCAGTTTCATAATCATTGTCCTGCATCGGGTTTGGACTGTTTTTTTATTATGTTATATAAGTTTTTCCCTGGAGTTACTCTGTTTAGCTACTTTGGCATAAATGTGGTAATTCAGGGGAGAATTAGACTATTAAATATTTAAGAAAACGTCCTCACTTCAGCCTGAAATTTAGTATATTGACTTGTGTGCCAGATTACAATTTGTGGGGAAATGTTGAGAATAATCAGTAAACCATTTTAAAATTTATTTTCTTGAAATATTGCCTGTTTTTCATGGGTTTGAAGCAGTTCCAACTTTGTTCATAATTCAGAAATGACCGTGTGCTAAAATTTAATTTCAAAGATATATGTGTCCTCACAGGAAACTTGTTCATGAGTCTAGTTGTATGCTTGAAAGGCATGTATCTTCTAGTCACTCACGGTGTGGGTTGTTGTGGCGGTACATTTCCCCCCTCCCCTGGGCCGCTCTACCACCTCAGGAACTGCCGTTAGGCCTTGGCCTTTGGTAACGAGTGGGCGGTTGAGCGTCCCTTGGCCGCGCCCGGCACTCTTGCGCGGCCGAGGGGGGGAGCGGCACCGGCCCTGCCAGGGACTCCTGTTGCCTGGCCAAGGTGGGGAACGAGAGCGGGAACAATTCATCATCCCTGACAGCCTTGGAATGTCCTTACCTGGATCGTAGCTCGACTGGAACGGTACCATTGTTACTGGAATCTTGCGAATTCTAGCAACCACCGACTCAGACTGTGGCCGGGATGGAAATGTGTGGATGACTAAAGCCAGTCATCTTGCGACTCGATAAACAGCGGCCCGAAGCGAGGCCCTTTGAGCTCTCCCGGCCCGCAGCGGGCTGCGCCCAGCATCTCCCTCTGAGGGGGATGCCACTCAGAGCTCACGAACTCTCGAGTTTGCAAAATTCAGAGGACCGTCGCTGAATGCTGAGGACAGGACCTGGGCTGAACCCCTTCACTCCTCGAGGCTCAACCCTCGCCCACTGAGAAATGCTGAGACATTTGAAGTGAGTATTTCACTGAACTCAGGGGGAATTTTTAACAGGTATACTTTTGTACATTTATATATATTTGTGTCTGTGTATGTGAATTGATTTATGTATCTGATAGCAAGTATAGTATAAATATTGCCATCTCAGATTTATAATTAAGTCACTGTTGTGATTGTAGTAAATTCTATTGACTCGCTTTGTAAATGTTAAATTAATCAATGATTAAGTGCTGCTAAAATCTTGTGATCCACCTTAAAACTGTGAATTTAGACTGCTGCTAGACACATCTAATCCCTTAGACATAAACTGTTGACCAAGTCTGAGACTAAGATTGGACCTAGCTGTACCTAAGCTCCACCAGGAGTTTAGAAAGCAAGGGGGTCTTCTCTGAACCTCGTGACTCAACGGGAAGGTCTCCCTTACCCTTTTACATCTTTGGTCTCTGTATAAATCATTCTATCTTAATCCTAACTCGATTTTCCTCTGTATGTTTCATCCATGTAGTAAGTGATAGAGTGAACCTTGCCATCGAACTCTGTTAAGCCACGCTTTTACAACATCATATTAAAACCACTTTTGCTAGTCCCTTTGAGGGTGATTCTTTAAGTGGCCTTAAACCACTCATACGTGACAGTTGTGTTTTGAGGGGTTTTTTGTTTGTTTGGAACATGGTCAGCTCTGTCCACTCCCAGGGGCTATTCAGGGACTCCACCTGGCAGCTTGGGGAAGGCATTTCCATGATGCTGGGAGTGGGTGTCACGGTCTGATGGCGTTTTGTATGGAGCCTTTTAAGCTGATTATGGAAGAAGAAGGGTCAGTTTGGGCACAAATGGGGAAGTCAACAAAATCTGGGAAAGAAGCTCAGCCCTTGCAAATGGTACCTAGTCTTCCCTAGCAAAGACCTGCCAGGAGCCCGCAGGAACTGTGTTTTTGCCAGTTTAAGAAATTGTCGCATGTTAGCATGAGGCATCAGCTCTGCTTTTGTTATTAATATGTCTGGGCTTCAGGTTCTGAATGTTTTGTGTGAAGTGCCACACATAGCTGCTGGGGTGAAGAGGATCAGCCTCCTGGGTCAAAAACATTAACTGCAAATAAACAAGCTACTCCTGCTAAATCTATATTACAATATTTATGTGTGTGGGGAGGTAGAAGGAAGGTGTGTGTGTGAGGGGGTGTTGCAAAGCCCTCACAATTCAGAGAATAATGAACTAAATCTTTGGACTGGAAAATGATATTGGAAGGTCTGGAAAGGCAAAGGCGAGATTGCACGTTACTGTAAAGCATAACGAGTTCAGTAATTGTCACCAGGTGTGTGTATACACACGGTAACGCCTTCCTCTGTCATGCTGGTAGGGCAGCCTCAGTCACTGCCCCCTTCCTTGGCCAGAAAATAAACTGATGAGAGGCAAGGGGAGCACCAGTGATCTCGCCCTCGATTTACCTATCCCTGTCTTTTACAGCCTCAAAGATGCCAGCTGTTATAAGGATGGTGATCTCGTAGCAAAATAATGGTATCCTTCCTGAATGTCCCCTTGGTGATGTGGCAATTTTGTGGTTTCTGAAAAGGTCAAGCGGCATCGTTAATGCACACCATACATCTGTGAAGGCATGTAATTCCTTAGTGAAGGTGCAGTGCTTTAGTTTGTGGAAAAGGACGTCTTCCTCTGAATGCAAAACTTGGGCGTTCCCTAAAAGTGAAGGACAGGAGAATACGTTGGTGCGTTGTCTCCACCCAGCTCATCATGGAGATTAGACCTTTTTATTTGAGTTGTTCCAAGTAGTGATGTTTGAGGGAGGTAAATTAAGTCAGAAAAGAGTGCTTTAAAAAAAAAGAAAGAAAGAAAGAAAAGGAGACAGTTAAAACTTCAGGCTTTTTGTATGATTGCTTTCAGCCTACCCTGAGACTACATAACTCTTTGGACTTTGTAGGAGATTAAATCCAGTCCCAGGTTTTTCAGGTAAGGTTATTGCTCTGCTCCTAGGCTGTCCCCTGAGCTGTCTCTGTCTATTTCTAATTAAGGACTAAAGGAAGCGGTTCCTTCTGATGTCAGGAGTAGCGTGAAGAAAGCTGTGAGCATTTCTGTCAGTGCTGTGGGGAGGCTGGTGCCGCAGCCGCCCTCCCATCAGGCACCAGCGCGCCTGGGCTTTTCTCTTCGGGCTAGTCTCATGGGGAACCACATTCACCTAGAGCATGGCAAAGTGTGGGTAGCCATCAAGGTAATCTTCCAGAAGGCATCACAACAGATTGAAATTTATTAAACATACCTACTCTGAGAAGTTTGTGAATCCATTGGTATTCTGATCTGTAAAATGCCTGAAAGTGAAATTATTCAAAGTATCTTAGAAGAAGCAGAGAAGGTAGGGCTGCCGTGACTGTGTGGTGGTGATGGTGTGCTGAAAGTGCCTTGAGCTTGAGACACTGGTATTTAGATATAATTCATTGGTAAGTCCAGTATGTCTCTTGTCAGATCTTAGGGCTGAGACAAATCAAAGTGTGGTTTTAAAGCAGCGTGCTAAATTTGAGATAGTGTAATTTTTATAATGCAACATTTATTCATATATAACTGTTGCAAGCGTTTGACTTGTTACTCATGCTTCAGTTCATGTCCTTTAAGCATGAATTTGAAACAGGTGCAGCATTTTAAAAATAACAATATACAATTTTAAAACTATTTAAATTCATCCTTTTGTACTTTGACCTGGATGAAACAAATATAAATGACACTGACTTTTGAGAGATAAATGGTTGCATGTTCTTTGGTTTCCAAGTCTTTCAAAACTGCTTCAACATTTTGGCCCATAATAGCAGAACTCTTCATCAATAAACTGATGTGCAAGCATGCATATAACATATATATGCATACATCACCCACATAGGCACACATGACCCAGTGAGGAAAAAATCTTGAGATTTCTACGAAGTTGTTCTTCATGGCTTAGCTATGGAAAAGATGCACTGTAAACCATTAAAAAGGTACATGTACATTTGGGATTGTTTTAAATTACAAATTTTTAAAAAAGAAGGAATAAAACTATTAAAAAGAATAATTTTCCATTAACTGAAGCGTTTGCAATAAAGACAATTATAGCAGTTGGCAGTATTCTCCTTGAACTGAAATAAATAAATACATTTGGTGCATAAGTTCAAGGAAATGTGATTGTTGCAATATTCATGCAAATAAGGAGCAGCCTCACAAATGCTAGAGATTTTGCCATCTGGTATTACCAAAGTAATACAACTCTCAACTTGTAGCTCTTCCTAACTTACTGCTTATAGATGGCACATTAGGCATTGTCACACGGTTTTGCCGTTTGCATAATCATTCTGAATTATTGCAGGTTATGCATGGCATTGCCAACTGAACTTCTCATTCGGGAAGGGTGTTCAGAGATCTGACAACCTGTATGTCTTAATCAAATATGTCTTCATCAAATAAAGGGATAAAAATGTCCTTCCACTTCAGGAGTATCACACCAGTGCATTTTTAAATTTGTATGAGGCCTAGGGAAGAATGTTGCAGTTGTTTACTTCCTAGAAACCGGGTAGAGATCAGTATTATAATTAATCTCAGGGGAGCTGCCCATCTCTGACTGCAGGCTAGAGTCCAAATGCAAAGTGTCTCAAAGAGTCAAGAGGTTGTGGATGGCGAAACATGGCTGAGGATGAAGTTACAACCTGATCCCTTCAACTCCAGAAAAACCCAACCTAACAACACTTATTCAGGGTGGCAGAAAGTCTACTTTAGACACAGAGGTTGTTGTTAGAGGTTGATGTCTTTTACCCTGTCTTAACTGATGGGAGTGGGCTCAGATAGCATGATGTAGTAGTAACTGAGGACATAGCAATAAATGACAACTGCTCTGCCTCTGGCCTTGGCAGCCTGTGCAGCAGATGATCTCTGCTTACAGGGACCCTGTGGGGAGGCCTTCGCTATCCCCTTCTTCCTGGAGGAAGGCATTTTCAATGCCCAAAACTCCACCCCTACGATTGCTTCCTCATTACACTGCTTTTCAAAGAGAGGGCGTTGGTGTGAATAACATGCATTGCTGATGAAAAATAGAGGATAAAAACCAAAAAACCTCAACCACCTGTAAGTGGAATAAACAAACTGGTGGTTGGATGCTGCCTCCAACCTGCTGTACTGAAACGCTGTGTTTCACAAGAAACCCCCATTTTTGAGAGCGCTGCTCAGCATTTGGCATCTGCCCTCAGATGTGGTCAGACCCATCAGAAGGGCGCTCCGCCATCCAGGTCGTTAGCAGCATTAACAAGTACATACAAGATGTTGTGTTCATTTGGTGACTGCTAAGGTGTTGTTTTTAAATACTATTAGCGTCTAACATATCCTGTGTATTTTCAACTCTCTCAAGTCTTGAATTAGAATCAGATAGCTGTTGGCCTTTTGACTGCCTTGCCTGAGGCATACTAGGTACTGTCACGTGGGTAGCCCATGCAACATATGTTTTGCTAACTGGGAAGCTGGTTAGCAAGACAACCTTTTTCTTATTAACACATGGTGCACTTACATGACATTAATGTATATTTCTACTTTACAGATTTACAGTGCCAGAAGAAAAGCATTAGCTGAGCTAAGCGAAATAGGCAATCAGCATACTCATCATATTGTCCTGAAATAACATGTAAACCTTATTAGACATGTTGGTTTCCTTTGTGAGTAGAATAAAGCACAGCAAACTGAAATGTGCAAACCTGTGTTGTTCTGTGGAAATTCAGGGAAAAGATTCTCTGGTTTATGTTGTCATGCATTAAACAAGAATTGTGAAAAAATAAGTTAATTTTTATTCTGGATGTCTATATTGGAGCCAGACTAGTTCATTTCTAAAAATTAATGCTGTTGTGTAATGCAGTGATTTTATTCTCTCTCTGGTTACACTCTACCAGCCATACATACAGTATCGTGCCAGTATTCATTTATTCATGCTCTGAAGTTGTGATAGTGTCAAATCCATCAGAAAGAGGAATTGTTTCAGTAGTAGTTTCACGACTTGGCTGATTAACAGAGATCAGAAGAAGCAGCCTAACTGTGGAAACCACTACAGCATGTAGTTTTAACAGCTCTTTAGGGAGCTAGTTAATGAAAGAATCACTACAGAAACACATCCATGTGAAAAAAGGAGCATTCTCATACAACACTCAGAGGATATGTCATAAGCGGAAATATGTTCATAATTTCTATTTACTCATAGCTGTAATTACCATCTGCCTTAAGAGTACTTTCGGTCTTTGTCAAAGTTGCTTAGATATTTCCTTTGTCACATTTCAAGCAGAGAAGTTCTGCACAGACTAGAACCTGCACTGTGATTTCTTTTTTATTCTTCTGTAAGAATTTAATTATCTATTCTCTGTGTGAAGAAAGCACCAGCATTCCTAGAGACCTGAGCCTCCCCAGCCTGCTTGGACTGGCATTCATCTGATTCATGTTCTTGCTTATTTTTGCCATCTGTCTGCAAACCAGAGTTCTTCACTTTTAAATTCACGCTGGTTTATATGTTGCCTGCTAACTTTTAACTCTTAAAAAGCTAGTCCTCTTTTTGTTGCAGTGTCTATGAGCCGGATAGAAACGTGCTGCGAAGGAAAGAATGGGAAAGGAGAAATCAGGAGACCCAGCAGGAGGATGGTGCATTTAACACGAGTTACTCCCTCTTCAGTGAACCGTACAAGGTAGATGCTTCCCAGCTGGGTGGCTCTTTATTTATTTACTTATTCCACAGTACAAAAACGCAGCCTGCGGAAGGCATTGTCCAGGTTTCAGCACCCTCCCACAAGTGCTAGCCTCACAAAATTCACAGAGAACATTTACGGTTCGTTGAGAATTGGATTTTATATACATATATATAATATATATATATAAAAGCTTCTTATAATGTTCAGCAACACACAGGAATGAAATAAACTAGAAATATCCTAACAATATTTGTGATGGAATTAAAACTAGGTGGTGAAAGTGACGGTACCCTGGTTTTGCAACACTTAGAAGAAAACAATCGTGTCAGAATTGTGTGTGAAGGTCAAGCAATAGAGTAAACATTGTGTTCTGGCCAAGGTTAATGCCATGAAATATCTTGGTGTTTGCTTTTTTTTTTGCCTATAAGCATTACCAACAAAGTTTGTCTGCTAGACATGTTTTGCCCTCACCAAGGGCAGAAGTAACTTATGAGTCTCAACTCCCTGTTTTATTCCTCATGGTAACAGTAGTGTGATGAGGCACAACCGTCTCTCCCCAGTCCCTGTTAGAAAGGTCAAGCAGGATCTTCTGCACTTTGCAGAAGCCTGCAAACCAAGCCCGTGTGAACATGACCAGTGAGGGGTATCCCACAGGGGCTGTTCCTCTCCCAGCTAACCCAGTGACTTTGCTGTGTGCGTCAAAGCATCATCATGTATCGTCTACTGTACCCTTCCAGTAATGTCCAAGTTACTGCTACCACCACCACGTTGTGAAGCCTTTCCCTCCATGCAGCATCACTTGTCCTTGATGCTTTGGGTGCTTTAGTGCCTCTTTCCAGGAGTCCTATTTGGGACCTGGCACTTGGCTTCTGCACTTGACTTCCATGCTTCCGTGTTTCTGCCCACGCTCCAGGGTCAGGTTTTAGCTTGCCTTTCTTCCAGATTGTTGTTTGTTTCTAGTCCCTAATAAAAAAGAAAGACCTACCACTTTCAAACCGTGTCCCTTGATAGAGGACAGCTCTCTCTGCCTTGAAGCTGATCTCCAACTGCCTGAATTTCAGATTCATTGCAAAGGCGTTTAGAAACCATGGGAAATGTCTTGAACTCCTCAAGGCTCTACTTGAAAAAGTGTACTGTGAGAGGAATCAAGGGCTAATCCATGGAAAAAAGCCTGAAAAGCTTAAGTCAGCGGTGACAGCGACTGCCCAGGGCAGTGGTGGAGTCACCATCCCTGGAGGTATTTAAAAGACGTGTAGATGTGGCGCTTAGGGACATGGTTTAGTGGGCATGGGGGTGTTGAGTTGACGGTTGGACTTGATGATCTTAGAGGTCTTTTCCAACCTTAGTGATTCTATGATTCTATGATCCTATGATTCTATGATTCTATGACTTGGCATTTTGTAAGGGCTCTACTGCAATGGAGACTTCATAATTTTCTATTTGGTAGGTCCAATCAAATGGGCCCCTCACAAAAAAGGCCAGTCCTTTTGCTGGATCCCTGATACAGATTTGTCTGTGGTACCTAAAGTTGGTAATACTGAAGCTCAAATCACTTATAAAAGTGGTATAGTTGGAATATTTTGTGCACTTTGATTATTACCTGTGTGCCAATGTACTGACTGTCATGGAACAGACTTCATGTATCATGGATACACCAGTAGTTTCCGAGTTACGATGTCTGAAGGCACCTCTATGCAACCACAGTGTAATTCCATCAACTTTAATAGGAGTGGATAAAAATTCATTGCTGTCTCTAGAAGCAGAGAGGATACTGAGTGGGTATCCTATGGGGAGATGAGAATAATGGCTCCATCCATGCTTCTTATCTTTAAACACTATGTCCCTATTTTGGACAAGCGTGTAAAGAACGTGCTGCAGAAATACATCCTACAGCTGGCTTTGTCATGAAAATATGGAGAAAGAAAAAGCCCAGGACAGCAGTATAATTCACCCACAGCTCTGTTGGTGTGACAGTCACAGCTGCTTGGGATGACCAGTCATTCTGACAGTATTGGACATCAAAACTTCAGCAGTGGCGTACTCTGAATGTCATGTGTACACTGGCAATGGAGCATTGTGCTGTCTGAACTCATCCAAGCATTTGTGAACCTTCAGTGTGGGAGTGCAGAGCTGTGCCTTGGGCTTTTTGATCTTATCGTAGAGAGAGGCTGACTGCAAAAGAGGAAACCTTTCTGCGAAAGCAAAACTGAAACCCACTCTTACTGCCTTTAAAGATTATGTTCAAGTTTTAGATGTTTCCAGAGGGGAATGAAGTTACAGCAGACATTCACTGCAAGCTCTGATTAAATTCAGTATTCCTCTAACCAGCTTAGGAAACATGAGCTAAAGCCAAAGGATTTGCCATTCAGAAGGCCATATCTGAAAATCAAAGGCAGACTGGAAATGTCTTAAATCTTATGTTCTCTCTCACCTTGACATGTATCACTACTCCTGTAACATCAGATTTTCTGAAAAATCCTGACTTTTCTGGTTGCCCCTTATCCTGTTCAAAGTATCCATAGCAACCCTTTATGAAGGATTATGGGAAATCCAGTATTTTTTACTTAAATGTCTTTTACAGGGGGTAAAAAGTAGGAATTTCATTCTGGATATTTCCTGGACAGAATACCTTGCTTCATTAACCATATCAGTATTTTTTTGAAGAAAAAAATTCTGATGACCTTCCATGCAACCATCAGGTTTATTTTTAGAAGTGTTGAATCTTGCTGTCTTCAAATGCATGGATACGTCTTGCATTGCAGAAGAATATCAGAGCACTATAAATTAGAAGTGTTTGCACAGAATGCTTTCCCACTTACTCATTTTGTGATCATGTGAATGATTAAATAAGGCCAGCAATATTTCAGAGTAAATAATAGGACAAACTGTTACATCTAAAGCTCATAACAAGTTACCTCAGATCCCATCTCGTTCCCAAAAGGATGTAGGTGAACTCTTCTGGATGAGATCAGCTCAACACAAAATCTTCTCACCTCAGGTTGTCCCCAGTGTATCCAGAAGGAATAAACGACACCGACCCGTTGCCAGCATGTTCTGTGGTACAGGCGTTAGATTATTCCTGTGGTTATCTGGGATATGAGGTGTCTCTGTGTCACCTTCACATCACATCCATATAGAAGACAATCTGCTCATTTCTCTGGGCTAGTCATAGTCTACAGCTAGTCTGAAATTAGGCTTTTATTTACTTCCCATCCAAATAGCAGCCATCAGAAAGAATGGACCTTCTGTTAGGGAAGTTGGACTTTCCAGGGGTAAAACTTGCACATAAATTCTCTTAGGTTCATGGACCTAGAGGCAGCTGGTTTGAGAGCTGCCCCACAAGCTGTCTGTGCTGTAGGAGACTTGTGGGTGTCCGGAGCCCTGTTCCACTTGGTGATCCTTGTCACCATGCTCCTGGCAGGGAAGGAAACCTCACACACACAGGCTGGCTAGAGGGAAGCTGGAAACACATCTCTCTACAAGGTATCTACATGACGTAGAGGATCCACTGGAAGCATAGAAGAGATCCACTGGAAGCATAGAAGAGATCCACTGGGTAAAAGGAAAATTTTCTGTGCCTTCCAGAAAGTAATTCTGCTGGTCAAGGCGATGCCCAAGTGTAGAAGCAATTTAATTGACCCCAGGAGACACATGAGTATATCTCCAACCTTCTTTCTTTTCAGATGTACGTGATGCTTCCCACTTTTGAAGCCTCGTTAATAGTTTCCTCTTCTTTATCACATCGATGTGATTCCTGTGAAATGAAGGAATATCCTCTTTTTAAGCCACTTGCTGTGTGTGAATTAATGCTTCGTATTTCTTTTCATAGCAGGTTATTGTCCCTGTGTCAACAACAGCTGCATGTGCAGAGAGAAGGTCAGGCCGTAGTGGTTGAGCCATCTTATTCCAAGTTTGCAAAGCAGTGTTTTGGATGCACCACTTTTGAGTTTTTCCCTTCCCACTTCTCTTCAATATGTATTATTGGTGTATATTCAACTCTGTTAGCATTGTTACAAATGCATATCAGAAAGCTAGCTATAATGTATTTTACATAGTTACAGGGTAGTGTCCTTGAAATTTGAGGGGACAAGTTTCAAGCAAGACAGGACTGCTTCCACTGTCTGACTTAGGAGTGCTTCAACTGTAGTCCTCTGAAAGTTAGCATGTGGCAATCACTGCATTCATTTACAAGGCATTTTTGCTTGGATTCAGGTTTTTTAATAGGAAACCCTAAAAAAAAGATTCTGAACTAGGAGAGTTTCCCTTATGTTTTTGTTTGAGTGACTCAATTTTATTTGAAGGCTTAAAAACAAAAACACCCCCAATTTTCCAGAGTAACTGGTGTTGCCGCTACATCTTTCACATTTTTTATATAACTTTAAGGGGGTCTTCTCCACTTCCTTTACTTCCTTCTTTCTCCTTCATTCTCTTTTCTTCTACAACAGAGAGTCTTGAGATGAAAGCTTTGCCTTCTGAAGCCAATGGGAATTTTCCCATCCGGACCCCATGTCTGGAAAAGAGAAAGGAGAACACCACTGGCTCATTACTGTCTTCCTCTGAAAACGTAAAGCAAAGAACATCACACGCCTGAATCTTGGCAGGGTTCAGAAAAATCTCTGCTGCATAAATGCTAATGATATACCCTTTTGCTTACAGTGGCTTTTTAAAGCAAGAGTTTTCAATCTTTTCCAGTATGTTTTATTTGCTTGTTTTATTTCTTTGTGGAGCTTCTGTCTTTTCAGTCAGGAAGTAAATGGATGATTTTAAAGACAGTGATTAATCTTAAAGGGGAGGGAGGGCGGCTGTGTTCCCCCTGCTGTACACAGCAAGCACTGAGCAATGTAAAGAATTTGGGGGGTTCTGTTCACTTTTTTTTTTTAAAGAGGAGAGTGCCCTGGAGCGAGCATCCTGTCAGAGTATTTTCAAAGGGACATAATCATCTGTAGTTTTCCCATTGTCCCGTGAGCTGTCTTCAAGTCACCTCAGAGTATTTGGTTGGCTTAGACTGGTGAGTTCATTCAGTGCTTACACTGGATGTTGTGTGGCTTCCCAGATGCCATGTGAAAACTTAGTCAGGCAGAGAAGGAAATTGGGAATGCAGTGTTTTCATTTATGGCTGAAGGAGAGCTTGCACTGGGCTATAGGAAAAGTTTTATCATGGTCAGATTTAATCCAAACCATTCTGAGTAGTTGCAATAATAAATTTTCTCGTTTCCAGGTAATATACTTTAACTACAGCATGATACCAGTGATAGATTTCTTTTTTTATGTACTCTAAGGCCCTTTATAGCTTTTCCAGTTCAGGGTAGATTTAAGATGTTGACAAGTGTCTTCAGAGACAATAAGGATTTTCGATTTCATCCCTCAACGCCACTGCTGAATAAGGTAGTGCTACTTCAGTAAGGATTTCAGCAGAAGCACGCAGGGAATTTTGTTTTTCTTACGTTGAACTGTTGCAAAACACTCGATTTTTGTTTTGCAGACTAACAAGGGGGATGAGCTCTCGAATCGCATCCAGAATACGCTGGGCAACTATGATGAAATGAAAGACTTGTTAACTGACCGATCAAACCAGAGCCACCTCGTTGGGGTTCCAAAACCTGGGGTTCCTCAGACGTCTCTCCCCAAGCCCGATGAACATCTCATTGCAGACTCGAGACTGCCGCCTCCTCCTCCCGTTTCCAGCACTACTTCTTCCGCACCAGCAGCCCTATCTGCCCAGCAGAGCAAAAGCACCACGATGGGTTGGCAGAAGGCTGGGCACAATGCTGCTTCGGATGGCCAGCAGAGAGCGAGCAAGCATGGGCACCGGTCGCTGGAAACACACAAGGGTGACTTCAAACTGGCCAACCAAAAATCCAGTCTGGAGAAACTAAAACGCTATGCATCAAGTCCCACCTCCTCCTCCTCCTCTTCCTCCTCCAACACTGCCCAGCAAAGCTCACTGAGGGCCAGCCTAGGGGACAATGTCAACAGAGTGCAGCAGCCGGCAAAGCTCAATTGTAGCTCGGAAGGAGGAGCTCAAGCGCAAGAGAGGCCAGCAAAGCATGGTGGCGGGCACTGCGTCCAAAACTTCCCGCCCTCTCTTGCTTCGAAGCCCAGTCTGGTTCAGCAGAAACCAACAGCTTATGTAAGGCCAATGGACGGCCAAGACCAGGCTCCTGATGAGTCTCCAAACCTGAAGTTACCAGCAGAGACGACCAAGTCGTATAGGGGAGTGCCTTCTAACAAGCCTGATTCGGCCAGGACCAAGTCAAAGATAGCCAAGTTCAGCATTCCTAAGCAAGAAGAGGTAAGTGGTTTTATGCTTTTTATGACATACCCCCTTGGATGGATGGATGGTGCCCTAGAACTACAAATTGCATCTGTCTCTTTATACATTTTTAACATATTAGTTTGCATATTGATTTTTTTTTTTTTTAATATTGACCTAGTATATTGCAAATAGCAGCTTCACAGTAATGTAAAGTGAAATGCCCACTGTCTTCAGGACCATAACACTTCCTACAATGGCACATTTTCTAGTACTATATATTATTTCACTGACTTTTTTTCCCGAGTGGCCACATATAAAGTCTGGATATTTTTAATTCTTTTTTTTTTTTTTTTTTTTTTGCTAGGCAGGTTTCTTACTTCTAACTGCTCATATTTCATTGACTTCTTTCTCTTTGGCAGTGATTAAATGAAGTGCTTGTGATCAGAAGTAGTTCTGCCATCCTCAATGATGCCAAAGTAGTTTCACAATCTAGATTAATTACTTAAACAATATGAAATTTGTGGAATAGATGAGAATACAGCAATTAGACTCTCCTTTTTGTTCATAGTATCTGTTTCTGTTTCAAACCAATTTCTGAGAAGATTGAGGTTTGCTTCCTAAAGGCTCACCATCTGTAGAAACCCAGCCATGCTACAAGTATGAGAACATGTCTGAAAAAGTTTCTAGACAATATTTCTGTTATCAGCAGTAGATATGAAAGATTTCTGCTTGGACTTATTTTATGTTCATTTATTTCACATTACGTTTATACCAGTAAGACACCTTCCTTTATCACTTATATGGTCTGATTTTCTGTTTCATCTTTTTGGATGGGGAGGAAATGGTTGGTTTTGGCAGAATAAAGGGTGATTTTTTTTCCTGGGGTGTATTCAGAGACATATATGCCAATACAAAGATGGTCACATCATCCTCTTGTGTAAATTGGTAGAGCTCCCATGACTTAAACAATTTATAGTATTTATAGGACTAAACAACTCTATTTGGCTGAATCACTGTGACTTTCTCAGAGCAGAGACAATGATTGTTTACTCTTATTTGACAGCTGTGGTGTGTCTTGAGATGTTTTTAGTCTTAACATTTTTGTTTCTGGCATTGTTAAAGGAGAGGAAAAGTCTAATTTTTTATGGAGTTCTCTGGCCTCTTAATGCCTGTTTTTTGGAAATGGAGTTGACTGTTGTATTCCCCCTTTGGTTCGGTTTGGGAAGGAAATCTCTCTGGAAGCAATTACTTCTCTGAGCTCTTTTAGGCATTATACCCATGTGGTTTTTCTCTAAGCTAAAGTTCCATCAGTTCCAAACAACACGTAGGTGATATGTTGTTCCTGAAAAGGGGTTGTTTTGGGCTCTAAAGCCAGATTTGATAAGCAAATTTAGCATTCACAAACTGCTGTAATTGTGCAGATAGATCAGGTAATGGCAGATACTAATATCCATTTAGCTATTATTACCTCTTTGAGACTTGTGCTTCTATCTGCAAGTGGGAAGTATTGTTAGAATTAAAGACGCCTGTGGCAAGTGTCTGGATCTTTCAAATTTTCCCCCTTTACAAGTATGCAATACTCTAAGGACTAGTTTGGAAAGGAGTTTTGATAAGCAATCATTTGTCTGAAATTCAGGATTTACCATTTGCATTCCAAATTCGCCTACCTCAGAAGAGAAAGCTTTCGTTTGTTGTATCTAATCCATGCTGATGCATAAGAGTAAATTTATACTGCAGTTTCTAGAGAAGTAGATGTATTTGAGATTGCTTTAAACTTACTTGCTTAGATACTGATGGCAATGTAGGTTATGGTAGGAGAGAGGGGACTGTGGGGTAGCTACTAAAGTGTTCACCAACCTCTCACAGATTTTATGGGATGCAGTATTAATGAAACAGTATATGATAACATAATATCAACATTTAGCTGAAGTTGAAGGAGGTGGACAAAAACCATTGTCTGGTAGGTTAAAAAAGAGCTAAGCGATTATAAAAAATAATGAACAAATTACTCAGAAGAAAAATGGTAGGTACTATAGGTGTTGAGGTTTGAAACTGGAGCTAATGAAAGGCAATGTTTAGATCTCCTGTTGGAGTGCTGAGAGTCCTGGTGATAAAAGTGCCCAGCTTTTTTTCCTTTATCCTGACATTTCCTTTTTTCTAACATTTTCCATCCCAAGTGCCACAAGATGAAATTGGTAACCCACTGGTATTGCTACAGGGGGAAATATTGGCCAAGACTGAAAGATTTTTCAGTCAGTGTTGCTCAATCCACCTCCCTTTAATTTTCAATCATACTTATTTTTATTTCAAAATGTTTTTCCATTCTTGTTATTTGTATCATACATCTCCTAGTACAGTTTTGTAAGAATTTCCATGCGTTTTTTAAATTTCTGCTTTCAGACTCATAAAACTTCTCCTTGCATCAAATGTTCACTGTCCCCTATTGGGGACAGAAGTTTTAAGCTGCTCCCAGCACAAAAGCTGTCATGGTCCTGTGAACATTTGCAGGCAAAATGAGGCCTCTCTTGTTCAGGGTGGGTTAAGGTGATAGCCAGGAAAGACCTTGTATTCCTAATAGTCATGGGAAGAGTAGAGGTGCCATATAGGATGATCGTGAGGGAAAGCAGGCTGACAAGTAGGCTACAACGGTGTCTGGGAAGCTACATGGAAACAGAAATGAGAGTGGCAGAAAGCTGCCTAAGAGCAGCCAGGAGAGTATGGGAAGCAGGAGAGGGGCAGAGAGCTTGAGGATAGGGTATCTGGAGTGCAGGTGGTGGAATGGAGCTTTATGTCTGCTAAAATGAAAGGTGTGTGGCTGAGATGGGCGAAATAGGGCAGTTAGTGTGCTCTGGGAGTTAGTGTAGGCAGCACCATGAGGTTTTGTTGGCTTGTGGTCAGCTTGTTGTCCACCAGGACCCCTCGGTCCTTCCCTGAAGAGCTCATGTCCAGCCAGTCAGACCCCAGTCTGTACTGGTGCTGGGGTTATTCCTCCCCCTATTCAGGAGTTTACATTTCCCCTTGTTGATCTTCTTGAGGTTCCTGTTGACCCATTTCTCCAGCCTGTCAAGGTCCCTCTGGATGGCAGCACGACCCTCTGGTGTATCAGCCACTCCTCCCAGTTTTGTATCATCATCTCCAACCTGGCTGAGGGTGCACTCTGCCCTGTCATCCAGGTCATTAATGAAGATAATAATATTGGCCCCAGTTTTGGCTGTGGGAGTACACCATTAGTGACTGGCCTCCAGCAGGACTTTGTGCCACTGATAACCACCCTCTGGACCACTTTTATAGCCTTCGCTTTCTGTCTGCAGGCCTAATTTTGTCATTACACATTTTTTTTCTGCTTTCAGCTCCTAGAATGTGTTCATAGTGATATCCTGGTCCAAAGCCTATACTTCTCAGCTTGGCTTAGACAAGTTTACAGCTGCTTAACTGTACTGAAAACTGAACTGAAGGATGCTGTAAGGGAAAAAGATGCAGATAGGATAAGCAAGATGTGAAGGCAGGGTGTAGGTGTGAGATAAAACATGAGACTCAGAGGAGGAAAAACTGGAGGGCAGGGGGCAGGGGAGAAGCTGCCTAGCCTGACCAACTAGAGAAGTGAATGGTGAGAAAAGACCATTTCCTCAACTCCTGCAGAGTTGGGGCACATGAAGTGATGAGCACTTCTGTGTGACGTTTCAGTTTTATTTGGAACATCACGCGACTATAGGCAACTTCAAGTTCACAGAGAAAACCAGGAAATGAGAATATATTGTTATAAATCTCCTAATTTGCAAGTCCACTTACTAATGCATTCAGGTTGAGTCCTCTGTTTCCATGCACTTGCATTTAGCTTATAGTACTTTTTAGAGTCCATCAGTATATCTAATACCTATGCACTTTCATTTGTGTTTACCAGTTTGAAGGAACCATCAGTGGACAAATAAACACATAATGAAACAAAGTTAAGCCTCCCTGTAAGAACTGAAGGATAAGAAGCAATGTCACACAAGTGTGTGTCTTCAGCAGGATACAAAATCCTCTTCTGTACATCCCTTGAGGTTTTCAGAGAAACAGGGCACAAAGTTGGCTGCAGTACAATTATTATTCACTGGAAATAAAATCACTTGAATACAAATTATAGACCATTACTTTTCAATACATGAAAAAGGTTGATTTTTAATGTAGTTCAATACCTCATTTAATATTTTTAATCAGTTTTGGAAAGCTTTCAATATCTTGAGACAGACTGAAGCTTATAATTTTTTTTAAATTGTTTTAATGAGAATAACTTGGATAGACCTGTGTGTAGAAAGGTAGCAGTTACTCATTTGGGAATTTAATCTTTAGGAGACAGGTTCATCAGTGTTAATTAGAATCCATACCCAACCTCCCAGTCCTTACAAAATTATCATACTGCTCTGTAGAAATGATAGCTCGTCATCTCAAGTGCTGCTGTTTCAAATTTTGAACTACTTAGAAATTACATTTCTGTAGGTAAAAACCCGCTGTATTGGATAGAAGGGAAGAGAAATTTGATAGCAGGGTATAGAGAAAAAGAGAAAGGAAAATCAAGTGCCTCTTTTCTAAAATTTTGTGGAGTGAGACAATAAGAAGAACCTAAGATGGCTAGTCATGTTCTTTATATCTGAGTTCTGTTTTTGAATTTCTTCTTATAGGCTGCATGCTGCTTTTTTATTGCATTGAAGAAGCCTTACCTCTTGTCCTTTGCTTACTTCTCTAACAGTTATGGAGCAAGGAAATCGAGGTTGTATCAAGAATGACTAGCAGTCTAATGGTAAAAAGGATAGATTTGGTTCTGTTAAATTTGGGAACACATTTATGTTAAATGTAGATAAGGTCATCATGAGGACATGTTCTTATTCTGCTTCAGGGAGTATTTACACAACTTCTGCAGCAGAAGTAACGAACAATAGATTAAATGTTGAAATTTTTTTTTCTCATTTTTGCCCTGATCTTACTCAGGCAAAATCCTATTTGCCTGGGTAAGATACTCTCTGCAGTCATTCTCGTTCAAGTGGCTATATATAGCTATCAGCATCTGGCACATGCTCTAGCAAGTGTTCTTTAAATCTGCAATCTTTTTTTCGCGTATCAGTTCTATCCCCATATATTAATGGAAAGAAAAAAAAGCCCACAACCCCTTCCTGCTCTTCTTCCCTCGCTCTGAAAAAACCCTCCCAAATATCATCATAGAATCATAGAAT
>VZTQ01012051.1:0-37478 GCA_013400755.1 Pelecanoides urinatrix | reverse complement strand
GGGCGGGGCGGGGCCGGGGGGGACTCTGGGGAGGAGAAGTAGCGGGGTGCTGGCAACGGCCACGAAATGGCTAAATCGCTTCCCGAGTTCTGTGATATGGACGAGATCTACGACTTTTGGGTTTGTTTGGGTTTTTTTTTTGGTCGCTATCGTTTGTTGCCTGCAGCAAAGTGAGACGTGAAGGCATCATTCGAAACTTCCTGCTCTGGGGAATGCGTGTCTTTGTGCGTGTGCGTTTATGTGACAGAGATGTACAGTTATTTGTCACGTATTGTTCCTATACATTTACAATGTATTTATGTATCTATATACACTTATGTTTGCACATATTCTGACATATACTAGTTGTGACCATATTTCAGACACTGATACTTCAATCACCTGACAAGTTTCTTGTGGGAAAGAAAGGGTCGTTATCCCTATTTTACAAAACAGCAACGGAAGCATGAAGAGATTAAGACTGAAATTTTCAAAACCTTTGTTATTAAGTGTATTTTTAATTAAGCCTTGTGGTACCCTTCTCTCCAACAGCCTATGTTCCTGTCTCCAAATGTTGCAGAACTATTGCCTATGTAGCAATTGTTGTTGCATTTATTTAGAGTTTTCTGTCAATAAAGGATTATACAGAGTGCATTATATTATTAAATTATAATTTATACTGACATGAACTTTATCCACAGCCTGCTGTAGCTTCAAAGCTTTTCACTTTTCATAGATTTTTTAGATACAACAAAAAATATTTTAATACCTTTTTTTAATTTATGTGCTTGTCCCTTTACTCTAGTTGGTGGACTAGAGTTCTTGGATTTGGCTACCTATGTTTTGCCTACATTTCACTTCTGATATTCTCACACCACATTTCACGCAACGTTTGAAGTGTTTTTTCCCTTCTGCAGAAGACCATGGTCCACTCTCGAGCATGCCTTGCCTCGCCAAATGTACCTTCACGTTCCCCACCACCTTGATTTTTGACTGAGTGTCCTTGAGGTAGTGACTGCCCTGCCAGCATCTGCATAAGTAAACCCCATCATCACGCACTCTTTGATATTAGATTGAACTGGCCGATATCAACAACCTCCTACCTTTGGACTAGGTTTATGTATCTATATGACACCTCCTCTTCCTGGCCACTTTTCCTACACACCTACATAACCAGCTACATTACACTTTTTCTGATTTCTTCCTTTAAAAGCACAGATAGTTGCTTGTTGCCCGGTAGGCAAAACTTGTTCACTCCCCTCGCCTCCAGGTGTGTCGGGTGCAGGACGCGGCAGTGGGCTGTGGCATTCCGTTTTCACACCACGGCCAGCCCTGGAGTACGGTGTTGCTGCCCGGCAGCCACAGTTGTGTCGGGGGCTCTATCCAGCAGCGACAAGTGTGCGGGGCAGTGTGCTGGGGGACAGCAGAGACCTTCCCCTCTGCTGCTGAACTCAGGACTCAGGACTCAGAAAAATGTATGTGGCATATCTGCCACAAAACATAACTTTTGTGGGCTAGATCCACTAGATTAGTGGATCAGTGAGTGCCTCTTTTTGTTTATTTATCAACTGCATTTTTATTTGTTTGAAGGATTCAAACTCATGAGTTCTTTTCTACATCTAAACAACTCTTGGCATCTCAGTGGCGTGCACCGTAGTTGCACTGCTAGCAGCTGGGACACTTATCTTTGTGCTCCAAAATGAACAGATGATGTCACTCCATAGAGCTACTATCTCTATTTCAGAATAAATTTGTCATTTTGCTGTGGTAACAGAAGGTGAGAGGTGCTGGGTTTGCTTCAGTGTTACTCTTCTGTTTCACCCTGAGGCCTTAGGACCTCCTGTAACCCCTGCTGCTCAAAATGATAGGAGTGCTACAAGGCTGGTTCACCACCTGTATTGCCTATTCTTCGTTCCTTCCTTTAACATTATGTATTACTTGCACACTGGATCCCAGGCAAACTCTGTACTTGGCTATTGTTGTAATTTCTTGCATTGAATTCAAGAACTTGGTCTTTCCATTTCTCAAGGTCTGTTTGGAAGTTCCCAGGACCCCAGAGATTTCTGATAGTGAAGATCTCTCTTCTGAGCTCCAGCTCCTTTTCATTCAGACTAGTACTCTGCTTCTGGCTCTGTTAAGCTTGATAAAGACATTCTGCGCTATCTTCTCCTATCCCCTTACACAATAACCGTTGCCAGCTGCAGGCCTGATGTCTGAAAGTCCTGTTCTGTCTTTATCTGTTATTGCTGGAATAGCTTTGAGGGCAGGCTGTTGTCTGGAGACATTTTTTTTCTTCCGTCGTACCTGGCAAAAGGGATAGCACAGATTGTCAGGGGCTGGGTGATTCAGCATGACAGAACCTATTTTCAACATTGCAGAGACCTTTTTAATCCCAGACAAATCAAGCAGTATATCTTTAGGATTACCACATAGTGACTCCTTTGCAGGGCTCTGTTCCCTGATGGGAGGTTTCCCAAACATCCAAGACATTCTTGAGGGCTTTTCACCACTGTAAAAATGCTAAAGGCTGCAAAAATGAAAACGCAACTCTGGTTTCCGTGAGTGTGAGGGTGTCTGGGCTTTCTGCTGTCCCCAGTTCCTTCCTCAGCAATTCCACAAGCCTGAGGGATGTCTGCACTTTGGGTTTCTTACTAGGTCCTGTGAAAGCCTTCAGCTGACTACAACATGCGCTGGAGGAGTCGATGTCCTTACAGTATGTCTCTGTTAGGCTGCTAGAGAGGGCATAGAGTGACTATTATCTTTTCCTTTCATGGTGGGAACAGTCAGACACCGTATTTCAGTCAAACTGGTGGCTTGCTTTAGTAACGTTCTCTGGCAATGGTACCACCTTTGCATCAACTGCTGTACATTTCAAGTAATAGTAGCTTTGGTGTTTTTTTGTTTTTTGTTTTTTTTTTTTTTTTAATTTATTTTCTATGTCTGCCTGCTGGCTTCAAAACAGTTTTACTGCATATTGCCAGCACTTGGCCACACTTTTTCACCCTCATGTTGTGCTGTCTCTTGGTACCAGTGGGAGTGAGCTGCAGCTGTCTCTGCATGTTGGCTAGAACTGGATCCCTCATTGATCCCAAAATCCAATTATAGCTATGGTAGTATGGATGATTTTTGAATCAGCTGAATTTTTGCTGATCTGTCTCTCTAACTTTCTTTTCCATGGTCCTGAATCTTTCCTCTGCAATAGTGGCTGTCATTGCTCATGTACTTTTGCTGTTCTTCTTCTTTAGAGAGACTTACTGTTTCCTTCAGTAATTGTCGCTGCAAGGGGTATGAAGTGCACTATGAATGACTGTCTCTAGGGAGAAAATTTTTATGCCTCCAAAGCTACATGAAGATGCCAGCGAGCTCAATTTTATGGTACAAGTATCTCATTTTGCTTCTTTTTCGGGGATATAAAAGCAGTGTTACTCTACAGTCTTGTTCTGTTTAATACTGCTTGCTCTGCCACAGAGCTGTGACCTGGTAGTGTGGTCTAACCAGCATCTCACTGGCCTTCCCCACAGAGGCTGTTGAGGATTTACCCTCATTCCCTCACCTCTGCTCAGATAGCATTTTGGCTCTGCATGTCTGTGCTTGTGGGTAGCGTTTATCAAGAAGCCTGGCTTCACACTCTACTGGCTTTTCCTCTAGTTCTTGCTCGTGCTTTAGTTCCTACTGAATTACATCTTTTAGCTTCACTGCTGTAAGAGACAGAGAGAGAGACCTTTCCTGGACTGACCACTGCCACCAGAGTTTACGGATAATTTGCTGGATAATAACACTGAGAAGACTGCATCGCCACAGATAAATTGTATATGTATAGATATATATGTTATACATATATATATACACATCACATGTAAGAGGTTAGAGACTGCCTTGAGGCTCAGCATCACAGCTGACTCATGTCTTCATGTGTAAACTGATCTTTTTTCTCTAAAACAGGGTGGTTACAGCTAAACTGCCTATTAGAAAGGCTTGTAAAATGCTGAACGATGCCTAGGCCTTAGCTGAGAGGATGTTAATGCTTACAGTCCAAAGCCATGCTAGGAGAACACTAAAAATGAAGCAATGTAGACATTTGTAATCCTGTGCCTTGACTCTGCTTCATCTGCTAATCCAGGCATAGCTCATATTACTGAAATCAGGCTGATTCTTCATTGAAGGAAATATTTGCCAAGACGTTGAATGCTGATATTAAAACAGGACAAATCTTCTCTCCAGTGCCTCACCTACATCCTTCTTTATAACAGTTCTTTTCCTCCTAACAAGTTATATGCATTGTACTGTGTATTATGTCCTGATGTGTATCTGTCCAGGAGGAAAAAAAAAGACAAAAATAGATGTATTTTACTCAAATTATGCTGTAATTTTATTATGTGTAATTTCAAAACTTCTAAATCAGTCAGTGAGTTTCTAAAATTCAGGTCATAGATTTTTCCACTGCTACCACTGCTCTTTAAAACTTAATGTCAGCTTCATTTACTCATTGTGGATCATCTATCTCAATTTATTTTGTATCAGTTTGGTTCTAGCCTCTTATCCATTCCTATCCTCCTATCGTCTTATCCACACAGCTATTGAAAAAGCTCTAGGTACTTAGTAAATGACTTCAAGATAATTTAGATATGCATGACATCTGGGAAACAACTACTGTTGATACCACATATCTCGCTGTTCCTCAAGGCAGACATGATAGAGGCAGGTGATAAGATGAAAATGCTGAGTCCCACATTATAAACATCATCAGGAAGAAGAATGAGTAACCAGTATGACCAGCTGACATCTTTTGAAGTGGAAGTAATAAAGACTTGCAAGAGGAGGTGGCCTGTTGCAAAATCACAACTAACAAGCATTCTGTGGCTGGTCCTATTTCAGTAAAGAAAACAAAACTTTTGTGGGGACACTGTATATGTGATAACCTATATTGCAAGAGGAGAGATGTTTGAACCTCGGAAGAGTCACATCCTTAAAACTATAAAGATTACCTTGCATCCTTTTCACTCAAAATAGAGCAGGAGTCCAAACAGCAGGATTTCAAGATGAAAGGTAACTCTATGGTTAAGGCTTGATTCACTTCACCCTGAGAAACGTTTCATGTTTCTTCATCCTGAGAAACAAGTCCCAGTTCTGCAGCAGATTACTACAGTTTGTGTTTCAGCTGCTGTTTCTCATTTCTAAAATGGAGCTTATGGCATTTCCCTATCTTCTAAGAAGGTTTCAGGACTCCTGCTTTAAAGCACAGGCAGTATTAATGAGGAGATTAGTAGTGCCTTGGAGTGGATTGAAGTTTGGAAGAAAATTCAGAGCCGGAAGAGGCTGATGACAAGGGAACAGAGGGAGGAGGAGGAGGCAGATGCAGCTGGAATGTGCGCCCTGAAATTCCTTCAAGGTTGCATCATTTCCCACCCCAGAAGCAAAAGATGATGCCACATTACTGTGCGCTTGTCCTTCCTCCTCGGTTCAGTCATTCTGCTCCTGTACCTTTTGTGCATGCATCCTTATCATTTTGCAGAGTAAATCTCTGAGGTACCATTTTGAGAGATTTTGTACCGGACAAAAAAAAAATCTCAAGCTGGCGCTGAGGTTTTTCTTTTCTCTGCCTCCTGGTGAAGCAGAGATATGAATTAATTGCTCCTGTCAAGTGTTATTGTATAATTCATGAGTTGAAATAACTATGAAATGCTTTGCTGAAATTTTAAAGATCAGCAGAGAAAACATGCATTGCAAAATCCAGTTTAGAGCATTGACAAACACAGAATATAGAAAAGAGAGGCCTTCAGGACCTTTAAGAAGATTGCTTTTCACTTTTTTTTCCTTTATTGCAGTTTTGTTTCCTCATTAATTACTTTTAATAAATGAGTCAATATTTATGTGGGTGATAACACTGGCTATACTAGATGCTAGAAATTGCTTATTTCAGGCAATTACCTATTCTGAAATTGCCTAATCCCCAGTTTATTTATCCCCATGCAGAGCAGATTGCTTTAATGTGAAGTTCAAGGTTTTTCAGTGGCTTGAGCAGACTGCAGAAGCTGCTCCTTGAGGAGGTGAAGGGTAACTTTGCCTTAAGCTCAACTTGATCTGTGACTGCTAAATTACCTACGTTCCACGTGGTGATTTTTTTCACTCAAAAACTTTTTCCTTATGGAATGAAATGAAGTACCCAAAAATAACCTTGAGGTCAGAGGTAGTTTAAAAAACAAACAAAAAAACCCATCTAATACTGAAACAGCTTTAGAGCCTACTGAAAGGCAGACTGAATGGTACAGCATGTAAAAGGAAATATCTGGTGTTCTATGCAGTTCCCAGCTACCACATGGGTTTGATGTAGAGATCAGATATTGTTTTACAGTTCATTGTTTGTGGACTGCTCAGTTGCTCATGCAGCCTTTTTGTGAGGGATATTTTGTGAAATGTATAATGATAAAAAAATGTTAAGTAAGAGAGTCAGATAAAAAGAGAGAAGCATACCCATGAGAAGACAGAATGAGCAAACCAAATAAATGTCAGGTATTGATCTCCCAGATCATGCAAAGCCTTTGAAAAATATGGAGTCTCTTTCAGATGGCAGAGAAGTCCTTTCAATTCTACTTTATTGACCTCTAAGTGCCAGCATAGTGCTGTGGTAGCTGACAGGACTATTTGCCTCCTGAATTGCTTTAGGAGAAGTGTTTCAATTCCTTCAGATTCTCCCTGAACGTTACACTTCTTAAAAAATTCCTTTTTATTCAAGTGTCTTTGCTAAGAGTTTTCCATAGCTTCTCTATCCTAAACTGTCATACACTTTTTTTTATGCATTTCCTTGGTTCTTTACATTTTTTTCTTCTAGGAACGGTCACAAGTTTTCACATATGAAAAAGATTACAAATGAATGCGCAGCACTGTGCAAATTACTAAAACCTGTCTTAACAACTTAGGTGACCTTCCTTTGCCAGAGTAGCCAGGTATATCTGCAATTTGATGGGAGAAGGATGCAGCAGGACAGCTTAGGGCTATTTTGCATATGCCTGGCAATAATATTGAACATGTGCAGTAAATGACTAAATCTGGCATTTCTGAGAAATATGGTGCATTAGCGTGTCAGCACAGCCCAGCTGATCTGCACGTGCACTGCAGAAATATCCAGGACTGGCATATGTATTATGCAATTTGTCCTTCACCAGCCTGGAGATCACCAATAAATGTAGAGTCCTCACATTTCATCCAGACAGAGCTTCCTTTTGAGAAAAGAGGCTGTATCCGAGAGGAACACATGACATCTGGTAGGCAGGGCTGGGAAGTCAGCTACCTTCATTTCAGTGATGGGGTACTAAGGCACAGGGGGCTAAAAAAACCACACTCAAAGCCATCAAAAGAACCTGTGTAGGAGTGGGGTTGGTCTATTGAGAACACTACTAATTATGGAATAATCTCTCCTTTTCTCAGTATTGTTTTTAAGCTACCGCTGAAAGAAGGCGATTTGATCCACAGGCCTTTGGTCTGTGAGCAAGGGAAAAGTCCCCAAGTACAAAGACAGCTGAGATGGGCAGTGACTGAATAGCACATTTTGCTGTAAACCACATAATCAAGTTATTTCCCCAGTTACATGCAGCGTCAACAGACGTTAAACCTCATGTCTCGTTAAAACCTAGAGAAGAATCTACTTGAAGAATTTGAGTAACATTTGAGAAGACATAATAACACAAAAAGATCAAGGGGATTCACTGTTAAGTAGTGTCAGGGATGTTAACAAAATTACCAGTGAAGAAGAAAAAATGAATCAATGATGAATAATCATGTACTATATCAGGTAAGTCAAGCAATTGTCTCTGCAGTAATTAACTGTTCCAATGATATGGGCTGGCAATGTAATGAGGAAGCAGCAGTGAACACGCACTAATTACATTTGCTTTCAAATTCAACAGAAGCTGAACAGCTGTTTGGTGCAGTAGGTAAATTAAGTGCACTAGTCAGATCCAATTTTGAAGTGAATCCTTGATGTCACTCAATGATTAGTGTGTAGGCTGAATGTTTAAGGGCATGATTCAGCCAAAAAAACCTGTCACTCGGTGTCTTATTACCTCTTGCTGCCTTGATCACACCTTCCCTCTACAAAAACCCATTTGGGGGTGTGTGTGTGGAGGGGGTAAGGAAGAAGCTGCTGAGGAAAGTGGCTTCTGTTGTTCTCCTTGCAGAATTTTCTTGTCAGATACTCATTTGTGGGGAGCAGAAGGATTTGTCCTCTCCTCCTGAGAAAACAACTGCGGGGATAGTTTGTAAGGCTTGCAGTTATAGCCTGTACCTGGAGCCTGCTGGATTGGAGGTAAACTAAGGCACTCATCAGAGGAAAGAGCTGTCCCAGTTCATTGGAACACCTTAAAAGGCATTTTAGGCAGGAAAGGAAAACTTTAACTGTATTACGTTAACACATGAACTCCTCAGGGAGTGGCTCCATGGCCTACACCACTGCATCTTCCTAGCTTTTCTATTACATAGCCAATCCTTATACTAAGGACTGGGATCCTGGGCTGGGTAATAAAATTGTAATAATACAAACTTTTCTTGCTGTGCTCCTGTGATGTTTGACAAATACATTCTGTATTCTGGTATTGCACGCTCTTCCTCCTCAGCTTGTCATGAGACATTGATGGTGTTTCGTTTCTGCTGATTTATTCCATGCTCCACAAAAAATCCTGATCTCAGGGTGTGATGTGGAACTGGCACTGGTCAGTAAGAGCTGAAGAATCACCACAGTTACTTCTTCTCCATAAAAAGGTTGACATGACAGTCTGAAATCAAGAGAAAACATATTTACTCTCAGCCAAGTACCTTGTTAGAGAGAAACAATTAAGATTTATTTATTTATTTAAAGCCTTTACTTATTTAAATTCACCTTCTCATAATGTATGAGGGCTGTTTTGGTTCTTCTATTTTTTGAAACCCAAAGTAAACCTGTAGAAAAAAACTAAGTGTAATGAATGGGATAATCCATTAACATTGTCCTATCAAAGGGAATTTTCTGGTGAGTGACATGTGACAAGCCATTTCCTTTTGTAATCTGAAGCTTTGGTCTTGGTTCTTCTCCATGCCTTCAGCAGCAAGTGCATTTCCTTTATCAGTTTACTTCAGCCAGTGCCCTGTTCTGTCTGACACAGTGATCACTTAAAATATTATTTTTAAAAGGAAGGAAGAATCTGTTTGTTTGATCAATACTATTTTTGAAAATGAATTAGTCATGTACAGAGATTCTTGTCTCAGACCAGCACAGGGAATATGTAAGAAGTCATGTTCAACATTCTTGTCTGGATGCCACTTCCCTCAGAGATCATCAGCAGTCCTGCTCTGAAGCATGACTTTGATTTAGGTGCATTTCTTAGCTGCATATAGATGAGAATTAGTTTTAGGATTATTAATGAGTCTACAAAGACAGAATCATGGCAGCGAAAGACAGAAAACAGCCTGTCATCTTCCTTTCAATGAAAGATTGTATGGTTTCCAGAAATGAAGTAACTTGGGTGAGTCATATAATCAGGACTCGCAGGGTCAGATGCAAATTTATGGTCCCTAAGTCCTCTCTAAATGCAAATACTGGGGCTAGAACCAGTACTTTGCTTAAGAATCAGGTATTGGCAATTTCAGGATGGACTGAGATAGCCTTAGTTGAAACACTTTTAGTGGACTTAAGCTACATCTTTAAAACTGATCTCCTTGTCATAAAATTATAGTTTCTCTATGTAATGTCATTGAAGCACAGAAAGCCAGGAATAAAGAAGTCACTACACTCAAAACTTCCTAGATCTCCCTTTTCTGGAAGCACAACATGAGTACAGAAGACAAGGTTATACAAACTTGCTCAGTAAACCCCACGTTGTAGTCAAGATATGAAAATGTGATCTGCTCGGCAGCACTGAACCAAACCACATCCATCTCAGAAAATAACTTGCAGTCGCTTTGCAGAGTTCCTTAAACTGAAGGTCTACAAAACTGATCACCAAGCATAATCAAACACAGAAAAAGCCAGCAACCACCCCCTCCTGTGCTAAAATACAAATATACTGTGGTGAACTGCCTCTTAGAGGTGTTCATGTGTAGATACATGTTTGGGTGGTCACGATCTTCACATTGGGATTTCCACCTGAAAGTCAATCATTCACTGAAGAAGAGGAAAAAAAGTACCTCCAGCCACATATGGCCCTGCCAAAGTACACTACTTCTGTCACTCATAAGCTGTGACATTGACACACTGGAAGGAATATTGGCAATACAGACAGCTTAAAACCAAGAAGAGTGTGTGTGGAGGGGGTGGAGGGAGACCAGAAGGGAGAAGGGCCTTCTTTTGCTTCCTTTACAGTTAGATAATTCACTCCATCATTTTTTATTAAATCATCTTTGGATCAGTTACCTTTCAAGCCTGCCTTAGAAATATTTGTGTTATGTGGTTTCTCATTCCTCATCTATTACTATGTCTTAAAGTGTTATGAAGGCATTCACCTAAATTGGCATAAAGCGTATGTATGGTATCATACATTACTTATCATATCATTCAATAGTGAGAAAGAATAACATCTCTATGCCAAAAGAAAAGGCTTTACTGACATCTCAAAAATGCTTCCTTTAATCTTGCCATGTCAACATTAATCATTAAGAGCAAAAGATTTCACGGAGATCAGGACATAAGACAGCTTTGCATCCATGTGCACAGACAAGATGGAGGCCAAGAGAAAACAAATGGAATTCAAGGAGAAGCACATAGCATCTCTAAGTCAGCAGAAATTCCTGTGCTTAACTTCCTTCTCAAAGGCTGGTCTTTTCTTTAAGGAAGCTAACACACAGTTTGTGAGGGGAACTGGCTATATCATATTGTCAAAAAACCAGCTGTGCAGTAAGATCTATTTGCATATACATACATATACTATCCTACTCTCTTCTGTTAAAAACTACTGATGTATTTTCACCCATTTGTATAATGTTGAAATCTACTACTAGAACTACTACTAAATGCAGCAATTTCTAAGTTACACTGTAAATTCTCATTAAATTTGAAATTTACATGAAAGTCTTGATATTTTGTCTTAAAATCCAAGGTAAAGATTAGCTAAATGGCAAAAAATCCTTCCTGAAATGGCTAAAATATCCTCACGTATAAAGGTATCCTCTTCTCCCTCGCCACAGAAAATGCTTTGAGAATGAAACTGAGAAAATGAGAATCTTAAAGGAACTGAAAATAGACTCTGGAAAATATTGGGTGAAACAGAACAAAACAATACAAATGAAAGAGGTGGGTAAAATCACATTGGAGGGAATGCAAATGAAATTAAAGGAAAATAGAATTTAACAAGGTAGGGGACATGATGTCAAACAAAAAATATAGACAGAAAGATAAAGGAGACAGGCTGGAATAATGAGACAATGATTGAAAATGGAGCAATGTAGAAGGGTGTGAAGGGGAACAATGAAAAAGTGTAAATGAAAGGGAAGGAGTGGGCAAAGAAACATAAAGAGGCTGATGTCTCAAGGCACTAAAATGAATAATTTCAATTGTAACGTAAAAAAATCCATATATGTACACTACTGGAGGAAAGTATGAAATGGACATTGCAATAAAATAACTATGTTCAGAAAGGTGACCTTCTAATTTGTGTCTTCAGAAAGAAATAGAGAGACAAATGTAAACAAATTAAACAGACCTGTAAGTTTCTCTTCCGTGAGTATAGTTAAGATATGACAAACTTATGTTTGTATATGATTTTGGCAATAGCACCTTTGTTAGTAGCCATTACATGTGAAATTTTAAATGAAAAAAATTGTATAGCATATCACTTTGTTAATCATTTGACTTCATATTAATCGTGCCTCTCAGCTTTTAAGTTACATGAAATCAACTTTGCAGTCCCAGGGTACTCAGGCACCGATGAATTCCAAATCATGTAATATCTGAGTGATTGTGACAACTCATCACACTTAGGAAATCCAGCCTTTATCAGACCTAAGAGTGTAATAAAAGAAGAGAAAGAGACTAGATCTAAGCTGCTGTAGCAGAGTGGTGTGTTGGACGAATCTCGTAAAATATAGCCAAACTGTGTCTAAGACTGGTAGTTCTTTTGTGACTTCTTCATTCTAAAGCTCTGAGAATCACCAAAATTACTCCCTAAAAATTCCAACAAACACCCACAGGTTTCTATCTTGTAAGACTAAGAAGGAAAAAAATGAAGGAAAAGATTTTTTGCTGAAAATGGAGTCTCATTAGCAAAAAGACCATGAAACAAAGAGTATGCTGTTACAACTGATCTTTTTCCTGTTAAAGTAAAAGGTTGGAATATTGCATTTAGTGTGATGAAAGTGAGATATGACTGTATCTGCCAGCATATGACTATCTTGTGATTCTGATATCCAGCAACTTCTGCCTAAACTTTGTAAAAATTACTTAATCTTTAGTATGGTTTTATACGTCTGAAGAGACTTATGACTCATAAAATATTTCATCTATTACCATTGATATACACATTGTCTACTTTCTATGTATTCACTATATAAAAGTAACTTTCTTTTTGGAAGCCTTTCATACTGGAGCAAAGCATCAAAGAGATCCAAAACAAATGTGCAATTTTTCAGAGCGAGTGTAGTATTTATATATATCTGTAACATCAGCCACCTTGAATTCCTCATACTTTTGCTTTTCAAGAGACAGTGAGATCAATTCTTTACATTTTAAGTTGGATTCAAAAAAGAGAGACAAATCAACCACATAGACCAGTCACATATTTATATATAAAATTGAAGACAAATGTTCTTCTATAAAACTAGTAAAGGAATGATGAAGTAAAGCTTTCTAAGCTACTCAACAACATTTATATGATTAAAATCCATAATCTGTCAAATTCACTTAGAAAGTTTTGCCGTAGTTTACAATGTAGAGAGATGACTAAAACTTATATTTGCTCACTGTCTGACTACATGACTTTCTGCTTTGAGGAAAAACAGGTGTATCTTCTGCTAATATAAAAAACTCCAGATATAAAATAGAAGAGTGCATCAATTTATTTTATCACTGCAACACTATCCAAAATTCTGAAGAAAAAGAAGTTGTATAAGGTACATTTGTATATTAGAACTATAGTATGGTATAGTATAGTATAGTACAGTACAGTACACTATAGTATAGTATAACTATAGCTTCTCATACTTTACCAGAAACAGTAATTTAAAGCTCAATATTTTGCTTAACTTTTTTTTTGTACTCTTTCAAAAAATTTTCTAAACTTCCATTGTGATACGCTGAAATTTAGGTTTGCTACCAATCTTTTGTGAGGTCTATCAGGATACCTCTGGATAAGATTGAGGAAATGCAATATAACACTCAAATGCTTTTTCTGTTTTAAGAATGATTCTCTTAGTTCATGTGAGAGACAGATGTAGGACTCACAGGAAGGGGCCTTGCCGATTTGTGCCTTTGAGCATAGATGCAATTTATTTTTGAGACTCCAATTTCATTGGTAATGGTGGCAAGTAAGTGGCGCTTGCTGTCTGTTCCCACTCATGCTTGCTGCCAGGGGCTCTAAAATGGGTGTTATGAAAGGGCAAGACCTTAGACTTGGTTAAGGTACATATTGTGGTCACGTACGTGGAGCCTAAGACTTTCCTTCTGTGTTCATAAGAGTATTCTATGAATTTTGTAACATTTCACACAGCTTTTTCAATTAAGGGAGGGACCAGTCTTCAGGTTGTGTGTAGTGGCATCAGAGACATACACTACTCTGCCAGCATAGCAGTGTACTCGCTTAACTCAGAAGACTGTGTTGACCCTTGGACTTTGTTTTTTTCAGGATTTCTCACATTCCAATTTAATGTTTTTCCTTCTGGCTACCTTGCCTTTCCAAAAGAATTAGATTTTATTGGTCTTCTAGCCCAGAGATCCAAACTGTATACTTCTGAAATTTTTTGTTTGAAATGCTAAAGAGCCTCTTGCAGCTATTTCATATTGATACCAGTGTTGAGATGTTCCTGCCTTTCATAAAGTGCTCTTTGAAAGCTATCCCACCAATTTTGGTTTTAACAATGAACCAAAGGAACACCAAAGAATAAAACCAAGAGGAATTGCAAAGTGTGCAGAAATGTGGTTGCATTTTTTAAGCCAACTAGACCAAAAAGAAACTTAAAGAGTCCCTCTGCAAGGCTACTGGCAAAAAGATGATTCACTGCATTAAAGCTCACAGTTGTTTTCGCATGTGACAGGAACAGCTGTTGACCCACACCAAAATGCTACGCAACACAGCACAGCACAGCACAGCACAGCACAGCACAGCACAGCACAGCACAGCACAACACAACACAACACAACACCACTAAAAAACTTGAGTTTAAATGTTAGCAGTATGGTCTTTTCTGTGGCTCGACTAATGTAATACTGACATTTCAATATGCTTATACAGTAAAATCAAAGTTATTTGTAAAGGTTCTCTTAGAAATCAGTCTTACTCTGAATTAATTCACTGCTCTGTTCCAAAAAAGTGGTGTATGAAGGGTCACAGATATGGCAGAACCAAACACATATTTATGCAAATTAAAGATATGTAACAACAGTTATATGCCAAAATAAAATAAAGATAATTTGACACTTGAAAAGCATCTTTCATCCTGAAGTTTACTTATGAAGCCTAAACCCATAGTGACACTGGAACGTTACTAGGATATATCAAATGACTACTTATGCTTTGTTTGTTTTTTTTGTTTTTCAACAGTTTTTCTGTTTGGAGATGGTAGAATAACACACACACATCATTTTAATTTTATGTATAATTTAAAATGTATTTAAAATTTAAACAAAATCAAAATAAAAGAAACTGTAAGATAACAGAGGTGTTTCAATGTCATCAGTAGTTTATCACTATAATGCCTTCATGTAAAAACAAGCAGCACCATGGAAAGCAGAAGGGGTGAAGGCTGGTTTTCAGACTTGCTTCCTCTGCTTCATTTCCTGGTGTCAAATAAGCAGTGAGTTCCGACTACAGCATTTCCATGGCTGGAAATTTCATAACATCCCTCTTAGCAATGGATTTCTGGATGTTTTTTGAGAGCTGAGATCAGACTACATTCTCTCAGTGAAGGTACTAAGAAAGCCATCCTCCTCCAACTGGCTGCCTTTTTTTTCTTTAAATTTTAGAAACTCAGCACATTAGGACTTGTTCTATCTGTCAAATTTAATAGTGCATACTATAAGCAAAAATTACACGACATGTGCAAACTCACATATGCTATGTGTACACAAAAGGTGATTGCATAAGCCTTGTTTCTTTGGGATAAAAAGGAATTATGGCTTGCCAGAACCATGAAGAATAATTTAAGGGTATTAAGAGAAAAAAAAAAACCAAACTGCTTCATCTATCCACTTGCTGGTGTTTATGTGCATAGTTCCATATACAAAGCTAAGGATTAAGTCTTCAAATTTCAGCACATTCAAAGATGTTTAAAGTGAACCAGCACATGTGAGCATATTTAGCATGTAACATAACAGGAAATATTTTTAATGATGCTATAACATGCTAACCACTAAATCATTAAAGAATATATTTTTATGTTCTTCACTTAACACTCTGTTGCATCTTTTTTACTTATGCAAGCTGATAGAAGGTTGTAGTGTCTTTGAAATAAGTATATCTGCTCTTTAAAAGCAGAACTTTGATACTCCGAAGAGATAATAATCTCAAGGAAGGATTTTAAATCTCATCTTCTGATTTACATTTAGTCATATGACTAGTGTCTGTAAAAATGAAAATCTTCTTACAGGTTATTTTTCTGATTCTTTATTTTCCAAGGCAATTATTCACCAACTGTCCAACAGTGCTAAAATTACCTATGCAGTAAGACAGAGGAAGAATGTCAAGGTTATTTACGAACTCTGAAATATTTGAAAGGCAATCCAAATTTAGCAAGAGAAGAAGACATCAGGAAGAGAAGAAGGGTTCTTACCCTGAAATTTTCTCTTTGAAACCTGTATACAAAGCAGGCTTAAATATTATACTTGATATATTACATTTTGTGTTTTCTTTGAGCAGCTATTTTATACACTACTAGTAAAATCATGAAATAAAATGCCCAAATCAGTGAGAGATATTAATTAATAATAACTAGGTTTTCTGTTCAATTTTTTCTGCCTCTTGATTCCAGGTTTCCTTCATTCCTTCCTTTCTTGATTATATTTTTTCTAACTTCTTATGGATGAAGTTAGATCTGGTAAATACAAAAACGTTCTAGCCTATCTGAAAGATTCTTCTTAAGATATGCCTTTGCAGTTTAATGTTTTTATTGATCAAAAGAATATTTGAAAATTGCCAGCAATATTTTGTTTCTTCCCATGAATGCCTGTGAATAAATGAATTTGGAAGATTGAGAGAACTTGAGGCATCCTTGCTATTATTATGTAAATATGGGAGATATTTTATGGTGTATGTTTAATTAGATGGAAGTGAAGACTTCTGGTGAGATACCACCCCCCTGCAGACTTAGGCATTTTCTTGCTGAACCTACCGCCCCAATGCAGAGGAATAGAGGTATTTACCACCAATTCATTTGAAGTTAGTGTATTCTTGAGCTTGTTGGCAGGTTTTTGCCCACCTTTCTCTGCATCTGAGATTAACTAGACAGTTAATCGGGTAGCTCCCACTCAGGAGACTGGGGGAGAGAGGAGTGGTGGGAAGGGCTGGATGGGGCTGTGGAGGAGACGTGGGCAGGCTCTGCTGCAGGATGGACCCCAGCCCTGCTGTGCCCCATCATGAGGACACGCGTGTCACCAGAGCGTGGCTTTGGGGTACAGGCCTGCCAACAGCTCTGCCGTGGCTGCCTCGCATGCACTCCCGTATCCCACCTTACAGCACAAGGAAATGCAGGTTTACAAACCTTGCTCAGTGCCCATTTGAAATGGAGGGGCAACGGGGTGGATTTGGGCTGAGCACACACTGGCAGGATGAAGCATTTTCCTCAATTCTTGATGCCTTTGTTTTTTAGCATTGAACCCATGGTTCTCAAGGAAGCTTGGTGATATATTTGAAAGCCTATGAATGATAGATGTAAAATTGATGCTAGAAATTAACACTGATTAAAAAAAAAAAGGTCATATTAAATTACACTTTCAAAGACAGGAGGAAACTTTTTTTTTTCACATGGTTTTCAAACAGTTATGTATTTGGAGGGTGTTTTTGATAAATGGATTACTTAGGTAACTTTTCTAGTTAAGAAAAAGAGAACACGCATCTCTAAAATCATCTGTTTGGGCAGATTTTGATGTCTGCAGCATTTTGTGGCAATTTGAGAATGACTGTAGTGGCCAAACAGCTAAGGATATTCTTAGGGTAGCAGAATATTATTGTATTGTAGATGCCTGATCAGGCCACAAGAGAGCATTGTAAATCCAAAGAAGGCCAGTTTCAGCAAATCAAGTTCATGAGACCTAAATGTGTTGCTTTATCCCCACTGCTGTCAGAAAGCTCAAGAAATGATGACTATGTTTATTGACATTAGTTACCAGACAGATAATTAATTATTTAGGGTTTTTTCTGAGAAGTGAAATGGTCACCTTCATTACACATAACTTTGAAAAACACTGTGAGTGATATTGGAGATCATGAAACATTAAAATGCAAGCAGTGATTGAGAATTTCAGAGCCCATATATTTGTTTTACTTCTCCCTTCAGGTTTGAAATTCTTGCATTTCTACATTACTGAATGGCGTGTTTTAAGAAAAATGTCATTAACACACCCTATCTTGAAAAAGCAAAGACTGAGGTCTTTTCTATTGTGACTGCAAGGAAGATGAGAATGCTGAAATGAAAGTCTGAGAGAGATTACACAGTATTTTTTTCAACATCAAAAAAGGTTAGAAACCTAGTAAAAAAAGAGTCAAGACCAGAGAAGTGGAAAAAATGGAAATTAGGCAGGAAAAAGGAGAAACTAAGCTCTAGGCAACAAATATTAAAAGGGTAGGCTAGAAGGCAACATAAGCAACCTGATTTCCAGTTATTCACCCTGCCAGCCTCAGGGCATGCACACAACTGCCCTCTGCACGTCTCTTTCTTTCCAAGCTTCTCCAGCAAGCAATGACTGTATTGCACCTGT
This sequence comes from Pelecanoides urinatrix, assembly GCA_013400755.1. Lineage (NCBI taxonomy): Eukaryota > Metazoa > Chordata > Aves > Procellariiformes > Procellariidae > Pelecanoides > Pelecanoides urinatrix. Next base: position 19,411 of record VZTQ01012051.1, on the reverse strand, counting down.
GGATGGGAGGCTGCCACATCAGCTCTAACAGCTCTCCCCGGGTTCAGCCTTGGGAAATCCCACACCCTGCTTCGCACATTCTGCTGATGCTGCACGGTGAGGTTGCTGAGAGAGTCTTACCTTATTTTCTTCCCTTACTTGGGTGTCATTTCCAGATATGAAGTTATTTCTTGTGCAGGCTTGAAAAAAGAGCAACACCCTCTCTCCACGTTGCCTTGCCCCTTCTCTACACCCATGGCATTGCACTGCCATAGAGACCTGTCACCATCTGCAGGATGGGATGACACTCTGCGAGACATAGTGTCCCACCTGGCCTCGCTGCTGAGAAGCAGACGTGCAGCTGGGGAAATGGAAGCAGAGCACAGTGGGACAAGTGCCTCAGATCAGAGTTTGTGTCAGAGACGCATCAGCTGTTGGATAAGGTGGCGTAACAAGTGGGTTGAAATAATAATGGAATGGATTTTAAAAAGATAGAATCTCATGTATCATGTCTGCCAGGTTAATTAAGTCTATTTAGGAGGGTTAACAGAGAGAAATTTCAGTAAGTGCCTACCAAACATGCCAGCTGTAGGATCTTCCAACAGTGAAACTAGTAATGTTTGATTGTACAAGCAGCTTGATACTTTTATCCAAGTACACACAATACAAACTTCTGAAACTCACCAAAAATAAACAATTAAAGCTCAGTGTGAATAAAGGGATGGTTCTATGACATTAAACATTGATATCAATTCTGTAGGGATTATATTTTAGCTATCAGAGAGACCAGATTAAAATAGCCTGTAATTTGCTTCATACTTTACGTCTCTTCTCTGCTGGCTGGCTCTAGGCCTTTGGAAGTGCCTTGACAAGGAGAAATATAAAGTATTGGACTGTAGGACTGGAGCTGAGGCTGAGAGAAACAACTGTAATGATATGGCAAAGACAAGGTTATGCATTGTATTTCTTGATAATCTTTGTACCTGAACTACAAGGAACACAAAATGGACTTAAACTTGCCATTCAGGGTTGTTTACAGTGAAGCTGAAGGATGTTCAGTGGGTGCTGAAAAGAGAATTTCTGCTGATAAAGCTGCAACATTCCTGCTCAGGTCAGTGTCTGACCCACTCTGCATGCAAAGCCACATTTTTGTGCCCATAATTGCAAGATCTGGTGGTGTGATCCTGGCCCCAGTGGCAGGTTGGAAGACGTCCTCAGTAACCATGTGTGGTCACTTGTTTGAAAGATTTTCCCCTTCCAGTTCAGTTGACTGGATGTATTGTGTATTATGTTAATCAATTTCTTCCATAAAAAAGAAAGTATAAACAAAGTTTCCATGTTATGGTTGCATCTAAAAACTAGTTGTGGAGGGAAAGGCTACATTTTGCAGCTACAGATTGAGCATTAAGGCACATGTGGCAGTTAAGATTGCTGGCACTTCTGTTTTAGAGCTGGTGTATTTTCCCTTTTACATTAGGTTGGAAGCTGACTGGAATTAAGTGGCTTTGGGAAGGACTTCATAATGGAAGATGGAAGGACCATTATTCATGTCTCAAGAAGGTGGTACCAAAAAAGAATTTATAATATTTTCAGTATTTACAGAAAAGAAGAAAATCAAATGCAACATGCATTTAAAAGTGATGGGAGGAGAACTGGCCTATTTTGTCTTCTGGTGGGATGAATGCTTTGAGGTATTCTGATACTGTGTTGAAAAGCAGGCTCAGTTGCCAAGTTCATTTGTCCAGAGCATAGAGAAGCCTGTAGATTTGCAGAGCAAGATGCGAAAATAAAATTGTATTTATACCTCATCTATACCTCTTCTTTTAGACTCTCTCAAAATCTTGCTCAATAACCTGTTCGGTTATAAACTGGGCAAAACACAGACTAGCTATTCCACTTCATTTGCTCTTGTTCTTAATATATCAGCAGGCGTGTTATTTACAAATCCTTTATTAAATTGTTGTGGGTTTTTTCCCAGTGAATTGTTTCAAATATTACTTGCTAACTGTCCTGTGAGGGAGAATAAAAAATTCAGTGGCTCTCCAGGCAAAGTGAAGAAGTCAGTGGAGGAAAGAAGAGACCTTGAGGACAATCTCTAGGACAGCTGTGAAACTTTGGCTGTGTTTTTTTGTTATTGTTCCAGAGTTGCCAAGCCCCAAGGGAGGGTGTAAGCCAGGTCTGTATGCCCTGCTGAGGACAGGGTGGGGACTTGTTGTTCAGACGTGGGTTTTGGCTCAGGCAGTGAGAACCTGGCACAGATCACCGGCACCAGAGCTTTGATGACGGAAGCCCTAGGGCAGCATCCAGCGTGCAAAACCAGGCCAAGGGATATGTCAAAATCCACTTTTGTAAGAACAAAAAACACAAAGTCCTGGCTAGTTCCCTGGTTATGGCTGTGAAACTGTTAGATAGTCCTAGCTGCAACATTTTCTTGGATGAAAACAGGGAGCACATTTGGCTTCTTGCAGTTAATCCAGGACAGAAGCGCAGGATTGTTTGACTTCCATCTTTTTGCTATTAGATCCCAAATCTTGAACAGTGATTCAGCTCCCAGAACGCCACATTAATTTGATACTAATCCATGAAAGGTCATTGCTAGCATAACAATATCCCATAATAGTAGAACAAGAACATTCAGTGGCATTTTACATGTGCCTGGAGTTGTTAAGCTAGCATTTAGTGTCTCTATAGATCCTATGCAGTGGTGAGCGTTAAAACTAAGTCTTTTCTTTCCTTAATTCTACTGCCTGATGCAAATACAAATACGAGATAAGACAAATACAAAGTGAAAACACTGAGAGGGCAATAGATACACTGTGAGTGTAACGCTAGTCTAAATTTAACTTTTGATGAGATGCTATCTGATGAGGCAAAACCGAAGCTCTGGGTCTTCAGAGCCAGGAGGGTCTGTCACAGATGGAAGACTATGAAAGTTGGGATGTCCCCAGAGCCCTAAAAAATACTCAAAGTAGAACTGACAGGGACGTTGATTTCACCGAGGTGTTGATTTCACTGAGACATTGATTTCACTACAGGCCCAAGAAGCTCTAGTTTTATGAGAAATGTCAAAAAGTATTGGGTTTGGCCTCGTTCAGACCTAGCACTTCTGGATTTCCATCTTCACCTTTTCACTAGATGACCGTGTGCTCCCTGACTAGCACATCTTCCAATAGACAGCCAGCAAAAATTGTGGGCAGGACTGAAAACAGTTGCTGTTCTCAAGTTTATTACATGTCCAGCATGAAATACTTTACATGAGACTTATTTTCATAATGCTTGGACCATTATTTAAATAAGAGAGTAAAGTCTTTCTTGTATTTATGTTGAAAGAGTGACAGTCATTAAAATGAACAAGTGCCTGGTACCTACGAAGTAAGCCTTGGAGCAATTCTTTCTCTGATCCAAGCATCCGAGTGAAGGAGATGAGAAGGGGAATGGTAATGAGAAACTGGATGGAAGTTAGAAAGCAGTTGCCTTTGGCATGTTTTTATTAATTTTTGGTTGATATGGGGGAAAAGGTTGGTGTGTTTAGTGAAGTTTCAGTGCTTCATAAAGTTGTGATGAAAATAGAGGTTACAGTAAATAAGTGTTGAAGTAAAAATTGCTCAGGCAATATTTATGTGAAGAGTGAAAAATCAGGCAGCAAGTATTTTTCAAAAGCGGCTGCTTTATGTAGTTATGCCAATCATAGTAACAATTAACATCCAAGTATTACAGAGCAGCACTTTGTGCTGTTTGGTGCAAAAAATGTGTTTTCTGGTTGTTCAATAAAACCTTTAAGAGAGAGGAAAAGCCAGTCACTTTGGTGGTTGTTCCTTTCCTAACTTTGTGCTGTTGAATGTGGGGAAAAGCCAGCCTTGCCCTCTGCAACTCTCCTTGCCCCAGGCTGTGACGATACTTGTTTTAAACTTTCTTCCAATATGTGTTAAACCAAAAGACAACATTTTGATTTTGGAAATGTAGGGGAGTTTTTATTTTTTTAAGGTAAACTTAGCATGTCTGAGCCTTCTTTCGCTTTTGCCACTGTTATATTCACAGGTTACAGGTCTCTGTAGTAGGCTTCTGTTGTTGCATGGCAGGAAATCCATTGCTTCTTTTTGCGCTAGGGACCTCCTTGGAAACATGCATTGAAAGTTTGATTTTGTACTTTTTGTTGCAATACCACAAGACTAGAGTTTCTTCAATCCTTTCAGTTTCTAAAACTCTCAGTAAGAATTTGAACAGCAGTAACCTGGTAGTCTGAGCACAAACATACCTGTGCAGATGGTCACCGAAGGCCTCTCCACAGCATTTTTTTCTTGTTCAGATAACCAGTTCCTTTGAGCCAGAGCTCCTTTTACTATCTTCTTTGTGTAACTCATATGTCTTTTGCTGGTCCTTGGAAACTCTTGTAAATGGGAGTTGCCCATTGCAATTCTGGCAACATTTTTCCTAATACCAGGCATTGCCTTGGTCTGTGTAGTTACATACTCTAACTCTGTCAATGTCTTTGTGGTTAAGGTATCCTTTTGGTAGTGTTGTAGATTCTCTGCTGTGTTCACAGGCAGACATCCACTGTTGGAGATGAATGATATGAAAAAAATGCAAAACAATAACAAAAACCCAGTTGCATACTCAATAAGCCTACAGATCATCCAATAGAATAAGTCACTTCTCTCAGGATGGTGGGATTTCATTACAGCCATAAAGGTTTTTACATTTTTTTCACTTACCTGAGCTTTGGATTTGTAATCTATATAAATCACAACTGTTGCAGAGATGAGATGGACATGAATTGCAGCAAGGAACTTTTCTTGCATTACGTTGGTTTTGAATAACTTCAAATTCCTCAGGACAGGAGCTATTACATTACCATACCTCAAAATTTTTGAATACTCTCAAGAAACAGTCAATGAAANGACTCTATGACTCTATGATTCTGTAAGTGAATAATTATGGTAAAATTATTATTTATTTTCTTTGAGATTTCCAGGAACATTTGGCATGGTTTATGTTAATGAGGTATTCGAAACCTTTCAGTCAAATGCACCAAAATAGAATCATAGAATCATTTAGGGTGGAAAAGACCCTTAAGATTGAATTCAACAGTAAACCTAACGCTGCCAAGTCCACCACTAAACCATGTCCCTAAGCACCACGTCTACATGTCTTTTAAATACCTCCAGGAATGGTGACTCCACCACTTCTCTGGGCAGCCTCTTCCAATGCTTGACAACCCTTTCAGTGAAGAAATTTTTCCTAATATCCGATCTAAACCTCTCCTGGTGCAGCTTAAGGCCATTTCCTCTCATCCTATTACTTGTTGCTTGGGAGAAGACACCAACCCCCACCTCGCTACAACCTCCTTTCAGGTAGTTGTAGAGCATGATGAGGTCTCCCCTCAGCCTCCTCTTCTCCAGACTAAAGAGTCCCAGTTCGCTCAGCCGCTCCTCATAAGTCTTGTTCTTTATGTTTCCGATTCATAACAAAATAGCTGATTCTCAAATAAGTATATTTATATTGTACATGAGAGAAATGTGGAATCATAGGACGTCAAGTACATTGCATTCAGCGAAGGCACAACAAAATACATGAATGAACAGCTTCAAGTATGTTGAATATTGTTGGAATTAAAAATATGTATTTTAAAATTTCACTAAACAAGATACTATTCATTGTTCTAAAGGCAGATTTTGAATCCATAATCATGACGGATACGAGTAAAGACCAAATAGTATTTTACAAACTGATCTGCTAAGGTTTAAGTTGAGAAAGGACAGACTTCAAAAATTTTGATTCATTCCATTTTGGGATAACTCAAGGAAAATTTGGATGCTGATTTCATAAAAAGTTTACTGGAGTGTATTGCTGTCCCTTATTATTTCTTTGACACTCTCCCATCTTGCCTCTCAAATTTCTATCTTTTATCAGTTCTGACCTTTACTACACCCTGATAATTTGCTGTATCTAAAATTTTTACTATACCTGTAATTTATACAATGTCATTCTTGTGATGAAGTATATAGCTTCTGCCAGCACAACGTGAAGCCCTGGAAGACTACAAGGGCTATGACTACACTGGCAAGCAGAACAGTCCAATAGCACTTAATCTGTAGGGCAAATTAAAGAGTCAGAGATTATTTAGATCTGAAGGGGCCTCTGGAGGTCACCTAGTCCAACATCCTGCTCAAATCAGGTCCATATAGATCAGGTTGCTAAGTAACTTGTATAGTTGTTTCTATACAAGTTTCTTAGTATCTCTAAGGATGGAGATTCCCCACCTCTCTTAGTAAAATAAATAAATAAGTAAATAATCTAATAGGATGGCAATACTATACACTTTTCATATTTTGGAGTGTTTCTAGCCTCATCCCATAGACTATACCCATAAGTAGCAGGAAATTTGAGGTTTGCTTATAGAGCAACTTTTCTGGCTTAGCTTTATCTAAAGAAATTGAGTTAATGTAGTTCAGGAATAGTTTGCCATGTGAACCAAGTGGAGACAATCACTTCAGAAGAGCTCTCCTGAGCTTAACTAACATGCTTATTTTGTCACACAAGGTTTTCTTTTAGGAAGACAATCCTGTCATGACCTCCTGATAGTTCATTTATGTTTCTTCATCCTCTCTGTTGACAGCTTTAATGGAAAACATGGACAATTTTCTGTGTTATAATCTAGTCACAGTGATGGCTCCTCCAATTTTCATGGGCATTTCTAGCAGATACATAGGCCTTGGAGCTCCCCACAAAGCTATAGGAAATTTGGCATCTGCTAGAGATGAGCAGATGAGACAGATTTCTTGCTTGATAATGATATCTGCAGGAAAGGGATATCAGTATCTGATTCTCTTTCTCTCTGAAACAGCAGATTAGGGAGAAAATTCTGGGATAGGGTAAGATGACAGGTAAGTATAAGCTTACACCAAACAGATCAACGTTTTAAGTTTAGGCACAAAATAGAGCTTTTTTTTTTCTCCAACAAAAGAAACTTTATTGAACAGTGGAATTTTGATTATATGTCCTTCTTCCCACAGACATGTCAGTGAGACAGCCAGCTTTTGCTGTAACGATGTGAACCATGCTGGGGATCAGAAGAGTCAAGACACAGAGTTTTTCAGGAAATCAAGTTCTTCTAAGCCTCACGTTGATTCTGAAGAAAGTCTTTATCACTTAATCCTTCAAAAAGGTGAGATCTTGCCAGAGTCCTAACTGAAGTTTAGCATTTTGTTAATTGAAACCTGCAAATTATAGCCAGAGAACAAATTATGCTCTTGGTTATGCTGGTATAGCCAAGCAGTCACTCAGGTGCTGTTATATTTCTTACAGCTAGAGAACACAGTAGTTTTCAATCTAAACTCAATTTAAGGGAGAAAAAGCAAAACTGAGAACAAATCTGAAACTTCTATGACAATATAACATGAGTTTTCTGTAGCATAGTATAAAATTCTCCTTCACAAATGGCCTTTGCCCCTGCACAAATGGATTTGTGAGGATTTATAGGTACGGTACCAAAGCAATCATTACAAATATGTAGCTACATACAGTGTGGTAACACTGTGGTAATTTAAACCTCACAGGCATGTTTGTACACTGTTCTTTTTTCCTGCAGTCTTGTAAGAAGTTTCAAAAGTTTTAGTGGCTTGGCAGTATGTTACTTTGATGCTGAGTTCTCTTTCTTCCCATTTAAATACACAGCCCATGAATAGTCAGGTCTGGTGGCATGAGGCCAATCTTAATAGATGAAGTTATACTACCCTGAAAATAATACAAAACCCTCTCCACACTTTCCTGTGGGGTTTTTTTTTTTTTTTTTTTTAGTCGTTATTCCATGTCAGACATGTCCCAGGACTCATGATAATTAGAATACAAAATATAGTGAATATCATGGTAGTGAGTGCATCAGGTCCATTACCCTTTCTTATCTGAAAACCAGCTCTAAAATCTGGTTAGATGATGAAGAAAATGCTATTGATGGTTCCTCCTAGTTGCCACGTGTATGTCATTGCTTGTGGCAACTCAGGAGAAATGGCAAGAGTGAGATGAACTGAAACAAACACAACTGGATGGATGTACATGAGCAGGAATGGGAAGGAACATTTGAACACTAATTTTCCCACATTATCTAGTACTGTCTGTGGCTCTGTTCCATATTTGCATTAGTCGCTTTTCTCAATGTCCAAGCAGTCTACAGGACCTTCTATAGAGGGATGCTTTGTGAAACCTGTTGTATAAACAAATGCATCTAACACCAAAATAAACAATTTGAGAAGACAAGCAATGTACAAAATATGAGGGAGAAAAAATATAATTTGTTAAAATAAAAGTGGTGCAATAAGACTGCTGCTAGCTTCACTTTTTAAAAACAAAATCAGTTTTACAAAGGTATAGGATGATTGTACTCTACCCTATTTTATCTGTTGACTTCAGTGGAATAGCACGGGGGATAAATCTTGTTATAATCCTCAAGCAGCAAGCAACCTCTCTTCATTAAAAACAAAACATCCCATTTAATAGAAGACATCAATTATCCTATGCTTTGTGTTAAGGGTAAATCAGAGGTAACAATGGAATCAACAGAGTGGTACTGGAGTTAAACTGTTTGGAGATTAGATTTTGCCAAATCAGATTCTTTCAGAATTTCTAATTATCAGCATATTTTCATGATCCTTCAGTTCAAATTAAACTGGCAAAGAAACTGAGTAGGGTATATCATGTCCTTTAGTCTCTATGTAAACAAAGCAAAAAGTATATGGCATTTCCTAGACTTCATCCCTCTTGTTTTTTTGACTGAGGAGATTATAATTTCCTTTCTACTTCATTTCAGTAAAAGCTTTTTTTCTGTGTTTGTATGACATTTTTTCATATAAAAGTTACATTCTGAATGCTTGACAAAACCATAAATATTGCACATAGTTAGAACCACAAAGGTATTGGCTGATCTGGAGACATGATGTAAAATGTTGCCTTCTCAACAAGGCATCTTATTCCAGGACAGTGCTTAAGGATGTAGACTTACCAGATGAGCCTTCTTAATGTCAAAGGCTATGACTCAACACTAATACACAGAGTTATTTTTGCCTGTACTGGTATCTAATGGGTAGCATGAGTAATAGTTCAGGACTTGAAAACAATTCTACATTTTCTCAAAATTAAAGTACTATTCAAAGGCCCCAGATTGTTCCTCTCAAGAGCCAGTGGTCAATAAATCTAACAATAAATCTGAGCTGCAGAAAAGGATGAACACTTTACCTAGCTTGTGCTTACGAGGGAAGATTTTCATACACAAGTTGTTAATGCAGACATAATTTGGTTAAATTTTTAGGATCATATTATAGAAGAAACCAGAACACAAGATAGAAGGTTTCTTACATTCCTCTAACCTTCTCTTCAGTGATGTATTTTCTCTGTCAGTTTGATATGATATCTCTTTTCAGGCTGCATCTCTGGTCCCCTGATCATTCATTCTAAATTAACGTTATTTTTTCCTGTGGGAAACCGGAAGAACTATCTATGTTTCGGGGGTATGGGTACACATGTGAAGTGGAAATCTGTTAGCATTTTCTCAGCATGTCTTTTGTCCAGGGAAGTCCCAAACACGCTTTGTGTGAACCACCCCACCACAGGAAGCCCAAGTCTCAACTTTTCCCAAAGCAGCTGTTTTAGCACTTGCTCATTCTCTTTATTTTGTGTTTGGCTAGTTCCCTTCAGTAACGGAAAAGACTTTTACCCAAGAAACCTCAAAAAGCAATCAGAAAAAAACAGTAGAGGGTTTTCTAAAAGTGTTGCTGGAGGTGGCTGAGCATCTTGCTGCTTCTCAGCATGACAGGTACATAGGGCAGTGCAGGTTCAGCAATAAGAGAAGGCAGGTGATCTGTATAAAAATCCGTGACCAGAGGAAAGAGTGATTTCCTTAGCATCACAAGTTTTGAGCACAATGACACCTTGGTACCACTCACCGTCCTCAGCTTTCTGGGCATGAGGCCAGATGTGGTCTGGTGAGGATGTCTTTATGCCCTCATCCATCATACCCATTTGTTTCAATGTTGTTTAATAATGGTGTTATAAACTTTTGTATTTTGCTCATATAGGAGGAGTTGATTAGGTTTCCTAGATGATAATGAGTACAATAAATATATGCCCCTGCTATTGCTGTGTGTATTCAAAAGCAGGAAATTACTCATCATTATTCTATTGCAGGAATGAAATTAGAAGACCCTGCCATTAGCCAAATGATGATGGCTATCACTTTTTAATCAAAACATATAATTTTATGGCTTATGAGTTAACTAATGGTTGTGGAGCCTGATCTGAGATTGATACATCGATCATAACACAGGTCTGAGAGAGGATCCTGGTTGATCTGACAAAAAATGCAGTTCAAAATTATGGGTGGTGCCTTGTTTTGCATTAGTAGTAGTCACCTTTTACTATTTCTAGAGGCAGAGAAGACAGGTATATCTAGATTTGTACTGTGATGGTGATTCTCCTTAATCTAATCTCCTCTGTCTGTAGTCCTCTCTGTAGCAAACTGGGGGAGAGAGCTTTAGCTGTCAATGCTTCCAGCATCCATGGCCCACCTCTGATATGTTCCGGCTGCACAGCCTTGGCTCAGGCTGTTGAGAAAGTTACTAAGTTAAGACAAAGCTGTGACAAAGTCTGTCAAGTCTTTAAAATAAGAATTTTTGAGACATGGATCATGAGGAGCTCAATAATTCAAGAAGAGAAATATTGGGCTGACAGGGTGTAAAATCTTAAAGGGAAGAAAAGGGTGATGAGGATTTGTCCAACTGTCAGTGCCATTGGTGTGTCGGTAAAAGACCAGCAAAGTCTCTTTGAGTATCTGATTGGGCTGAAGAACACACTAATGCCTAGCCTAGCAGCTTGTGAAATCCTAGCCAGCTTCTGTGTGCATTGGCCAACAAATCACTGCTTTGTACTTTTACGTATACTGCTTACAGATCACCTTTGCACAGCCCAAGATACCTAAACAAACTGGCCCCAAAACATAGCAGTAGCAGTATGAACATTAAAAAATACGCCTGTATTTTTTTTAAGATTATAATGTAGGTCTCTAATCAAGAACAAAACACACTGCATTTGCCTAGAAGAATACTTAAGAAAACATACTGTTTTGGGGACAATTTGATAAGCCACTGATTTTTCTAGATGTACAGGAAAAGACAAAGAACCAGGGTAAGCAAGCACGGCAGCTTGTAAACAGAAGGAAGGTAAGAAGAAGATTGCCTGTGTACAGACCAATAACCCCATTTTCATCCCTGGAGCTGGTACTGAATGAGATAAGGAATGACTTTCAAAGCCTTCCTTAAAAGAGACGTGCATGTAGTCTTCCTTGCTGTATTGCAAAATCCTTTGCTTTTGCAGCATTTCTGTCTTTCTCCTGACATTAAATCAGATTTTGTTTCAAAATGCTGCTGCTTTCCGAAGGAAAGCTAGAAGATTTCAAAGCCCATCAGGCTTACTGATGGGTCCTGCTTGGTGCAGTGTGCTCTGAGGTCCATACTACAGTGAGGAAGCTGCAAAACTCCACCTGGAGTGGTGATGGGTGGCACAGGTCTTCTGTTCAAAGGCTAGGCACTCAGAGAAACTACAGCAGCACTCAGAGAAACCAGATTGACATTCATAAGTATAATAGTATATAGATCCTTCAGGGACCCATCACAACCTGCAACAGTGCTTGTTTTTATTTTACTTCTGTGGTTGTTGAGGGATGTGTGTGTGTGTGAACTCCTCACATTTATTATTATTTCATGTTTCAGGAGCTGAAAACTGGAAATGCCATTTTATCTAAGATATTCTCACCAGGAGACAACTGCTAACTTTTGCTAAATACACCATATCGGCATGTAAATGGAACTAGAGTCTTAGGTAACCAGAAAAGCATGAAAATCCATTTCCTACCTTGGAGGTCCAGATATTATTTAAATAAATGAGACTAGACAATGTTTCATTTCCTTCACTTGAAAATCAGAAAGAGAATGAAAAGCTGAGGATTCGGAGGTGGAAGCAGGCATCAATAGGTTGATCTATGCCTTTAAATCAAATTTCTGTTTGTTTCTTCCCAAACTTGGATGATATTTTCTGATTTGGAATAATTTTTAACTTGTTGGCAAGTTGAGTAGTGGTATAAAAAGGATGAATTGCCTATAATACGGAATCAATACATATATTGCATTGAACTAAGGGAAAAGATTTTACACTTCGGCAAATGTCAGATGCGTTCAAAGAGAGCTTGGCCGTAAATACCTGTGAAAGGATTTTGCCTTGTTTACAGAGGTGTGTGTAGCATAAGCGGTTTAACTGTTCTATGTGATAAGTGAAGGAAATGGTTTCTGTTTTTTTTTCTACTGTCTTTAATCTCTCCCTTCGTAACTTGAGAAGTTTTGACTCTGTATATGTATTTTCAAGCAAGCTGCACTGTTGTGGAGGTGTATGGTCTCTTCTTCTATTAAAATCTGTAATTAAAATAGCATTGTAGCAGTGTTATCTAATGAGAGTGCTGCTTGTCTCTCTTGAGACTTCTTGCTGGAGGGCGAGGGCTCCAGGGCACTTGCACTCCAGAGGACAGTGAGTGGCTGCTGAGCTGGCTGGAAATCCAAATTTTACCCTGTGGGAAATTCTGACATTCTGTAATGTTTTCATCCTAAATAATAAGACTTTAAGTTTCTCTCAGGAGATAAAATTTCCAGAGAATTTTGATTTGGAAACATCAAAATGACCGTGCTAAAATGCTTTCTTCTCCCTAGTTATATCCAAATGCCTAATTCAGGTAATGCCTGCTATAACAACACTAACTCCAAATTCCCACCTATGGCATGGAATTTAAGATTTCAGACAGAACTGTAGAGAAAAATCAATACTAAACACCATGCTTTGAGTTTGAATAAGTCTAATAATTTCCCACCAGAAACATAATAAAAATGAACATTTTGTTTTTTGACCAAACAACATTTTGCAATAGACAGCTGTGCTGTAAAAACAAATATTGAAACAGTTCTGTTTGTTATTTCTTAATTTCAGTCTCATATTGCACAAGTCAGCACTATGAAAAGCTCTACTATGTCAGCATGCAGCCTAGCTGATGCCTTTGCTTGTTACTGCGTTTTCTTTTTTAATAAAAAAAGAAACTTGAAACCTAAATATAACCAAAACTCAAACTGTCTTTAAAATATCAGAACGATTGCAAATTATAAAGCATATAAGTGATACATGCAAACAGAATGACTTTAGGATAGAGTTCACTGTAGCTTACATCTGCCATCAAGCTTAATATCTGTATCATGGTGCTTTTCTGCTCCCAAGGCTCACTCTTATAATAACTTTATTTTATGTTGAGGCTGGTTCATCATAAAAAGAACAACTGCTCTTTGTCACCCTTAATCTTTTCAAGGTGATTTAGATTTTTATTTGGGTTTTTTTTTTTGAAAGAGCATAAGAGACAAATAACTGTCCCATATACATCCCAGATTTTTTCTGTCCCTTTTGTTTCTGTCCCTTTCTCCACTCAAACCCTGCGAGGAATCTCTGCTCTTTCAGAACTGAGCAGGTAAATCAGCCAATTTCCAAAGCTTTGCTGATGTTTATAACATGTATTGTGATTACAGGGAAATGGAATAAGAACACAAAAGCACTCCAAAGCATAGGGTATTCAGCTTGAAGATAAAGGAGTTGCTGATGAGCATTTTGTTAATGCTAATAAGAAGAGTGCAACTGCATTGCCACATGTTGTGTTGAATACGTATGCTTTTAAGGCTAATAACCCTAATTTCAAAAGTGATGAGTACAGTACAAGTCTCAGATCGAAATAACAAAAATTATTCCACTGCTTAAATTAGTTTTTTACCCCAATTATTTTGGTTTTATCAAAAAGTCTGATAGAAATTGAAAGGGAAAAACACTTTGGAGAGCCAAAGTGATTAAATGGAAGGGGAACATAGTTCATTCTTTTTTCTTAAATATTGAAGTGCAGGAAATCTTAACATTACTGGTAATATGTAAATAATAACAAATGCAAACTCTTGGCAAATTTCAGCTGCAATTTCTCATGAGAAAAAAGCATAAGATCAGAACGAGCAGTACAATGCAGATTGCACAGATCATTTTTATTATTATTATTATTATTATTATTATTACTATTATTATTATTATTAATTTTAATTATACTAAGCAGTACAAATACAGAGAGCAAAGTCTGAATTATTACAGAGTGACCTCACAGTGACTGATGATGGCAGTGAAGAACACCCCCGGAGCTGGCAAACCCTCACCGGCATGCATCTGCTGGTGATGGCCCTGCCACCACGGAGGCGTGCTGCTCTGCCAGCTCTGCCTGAAAGGGAGATGGGCAGCGTTTGGTAAAATTCTGGGTGGGGCACAGTGGGGACAAGAAAGGGAAGAACTGTGCCAAGTAGGAAAGCCTTTATGTGGCATTAAATTTTAAAATATGTGTGGCGTGGTACTTCAGAGGGCAGCAACTTGCCTTTGATAAGACCCACACTAGGGGATCAAAGCCTTTATCTGTTAAATAGATATACAAAGTAGATAATATGAAACCATTCATTCGTTACTGAAATGTATTGATTTCCTATTTTAAACTAGTAAATCAATTACAAATCTTTATTAATTGGTTTATTATCCAAGAGCACTTATAGTAATAAAAACACTCAGCAATATTTCATTTTGTTAAAATATCGTAAAAGAAAGCAGTAAGTATTTGTTGAAATTCAGGTACCATACACCCTGGACAACGTCCAGTTGAGAAGATGAACTGTGGCACCTGCCTGAAGATCAGACATTAGTTCACAGCAATTTTAAGTAAATTGCCCGGTTGTAAATTGCTGGGTCCATGGAGCTTGCCTGTGTCTTCCTTTGTGTTTGTACAAAGACAAGTAAATGGAGAGATATAGCTCATACCAGATCTTGCAGATTGAAAAAATGTGTGGCTTTTTTTTTTTTTTTTTTAATGCTGTCAGTTTGAAATTCCTGTACTGCTGTAAATCTGGTTAGGCTTGGTTCTGTCCCTTAGGTGTACATCCTACTATGGTGTTGATACGGATCCAGAGGAAGCACTTCCCATAGGAAAAATGGTAGCAGCAGGGTTGCTGCTGTTACTATGGTTGAGGGATATAGCCCCTTCTTTACATGCTGTCAATCCAAAATTTTGTGTCCCTTCCAGCATTTGTGTCTTATGCAGAAACTGAGTCTACAGCTACTCAAGTTAATGACACAGGGCAAGGAAACTAGATCGAGAATTACCACATAATTATAGCATGTTGTTGAATTAAGCAAAAAAATTAATTTAATTGTTAGCATGCTTCCTGGCATGGTTTCTGTTCAGGGCAACTGGTGTCTCCCACACAATTCCTGGGTGTGGTGTTGGGGCTGGCATAGGCCAGGGTTTCTATCCACAGGTCACTGTAAATGAGGCAACCTGCTCTGGGAAGATGATACTATATCCATATGGTTATAAAATATACCATGCCCCTTCCCAGAAAACAGACCCTGCTCTATTTTATTTATAAGTATAAATGCAGCCTGTGATCTCACTATAGCTCTACTTGCAGGTGCCAGCTGACCTTAAATGACATGCTCTCTTTAACGGGTCATGCATATGAAATAGGCTCTCTCTTTCCTCCCACTTGACCTCAAGTGTTATGAGCCTTTGAGAACAGGATCTAAGGACCTGATACAAACTTAGGCAGGAGAAGGAGCAAGAACAAGCACTAATGAACATGGCCTGGCTCTAATTTTCTTTGGTCTGCAGTGGGAGAAAGATGATAGGGGAAGATTGTTCCCAACCTCAGCAGCTCCCCTGTATTCCAAGGACCAGAAAATGTTTGGTCCATAAGGAAAAGGTCTCATTCAATTGGATGAGTTAATGGGGAAAAAACATAAACCAATAATATTTTGGTACAGACTGAAGTTTAAAAACTCAGCTAGTGCTATGAGTCATTACACACCAATCAGTGCCACTCTGCCCCCTTTCCTGTATTTTTAAGAAGAAAATGATGGTAAGAGACTTTCGTAAATTCTAAGCATACATATGCACATGCATATACACCTATTTTAATTTTAACATAAATATCATGGAGATCTACACTAGATGTTTCATAAATAGTTACTGTTAATGGGTCACGGCTACTCTTAACATAATATTCCTAGCATTGATCTTCTATAAATAGCTCACAGATTATCTGCATGCTTTAAAAGAAAACAGTTGGCACTAGCTTATGGTGAAGGATACCTTACTTGGTTGTGTCTCTTAATTGAAAGTATGCAAAGATAATTTATGTGCATGGCAGTGATGAGACTTTGAGCAGAAAACACTCTATTATGGTGTTGTCAACTAATTTGTCACCACGTTAGAACTATTTCAATGGCACACAAGAATCTGCCAAGATATTCTGTTTACAAAACAGCACCTGAATAGCATGCAATATCTGATTCTTACTGGTTTTGTTTGCATGAGATGTTCTGAGAGTGAACTGCATAATATAAAAGAGCGTAATAAATGTCTAACACAAGCTAAGTTGTGAACAACAGAGAAAAGCTGAGACAGGATTATTAAACAGTCAACAGAAACTGATAATTACTATGAAAAAAACCCTGACCATGTCTGAAGATGGTAAGACTCAGAGATAAGTAATGAACTGGATGTGTTGCCTATGGCATTATGTATTAATACAGAATTTACTTTTGCTTTCAAGATATCTTTGGTAACATTAGAAATTACTAGCTTGAAATAGTCTGTCTTTGCCTATTTCAATGTGCAGTCAGGACAAATGATTTAAGATGACCTGCTGAATCACTGGGTTCAGTCCTACACAGTTGTGGATGCGAAAAACAGGGTCATCTTTCCCCGTTGCCGAAGATACTGCACTCCATCTCATGGCAGTGCATTGTCCAGTCAGCACAGAAAACATCTGGTGGATTACTTTTTTCCCATTTGGCTGTGCCACAGCTTTTTCTTATGTTTCAGCTTGGCTTTCATTTCCAACTTCAACTAACAACATGTGAACAATCATCTCTGTTAGATGATCAGCTCTATCCTTCACCTTTACTGTTTTGACAGATTTGGGCAGGGTCCTGACCCTGGACTCTGGCAGAGCTTTGAACTGCAGATGAAAAGGAAAGCTATGAGTGCGTATGTTCCAGCACTGCAGAGTTACAGATGAATGAGAATACTGTATATATAGAATGAAATGTGCATTAAACTGTCATTACACTTAATGAAACAGAATTGGTTTCAGGAAAAAGACAAATTATAAGAGTTAAGGGTTGTGCCCCTAGAATACAGAGGAAATACAGTATGTAAAAGCATACTTCACATCTACAGAAGCATCTTAGCATGGGGAATCACAGACAACAGGTCTGGAAGGGATCCGAGAAGGTCAGTTAGTCTATCCCCTGCTCCAAGGCAGGATAAGCTATATATAAATCATCCCTGACAGATGGCTGTGTTATGTCCTGTTAGAAAAAAAAAAAAAAACAGTGAGGGAGACACTATAGCTCCCTGGGCAGTCTACTCCATTACTCAACGATCTCACCATTAGAGAGTTTATCTCTTGCTGTAGTGTAAGCCCCTGCTTCTTTTCCTCTCATTGCTTCAAAGAGAAAAAAAAGGTTTATTCCCTTTCTCTTTGCAGCAAGCATGTATTACAAAAGAGCAGAACACTCTCAGGAGAGTGCTCTACATATGGAGACAGTGATATGGGCCATACTTTTTTCCCAATTTTAGTAAAGTTGGTGGGCCTTTTCAGTCATTAAACTCATGTAATAAGTTACCTATCTGTATAAGTTACTCAACAGAAAGCTGAAGTATTAATTTAAATCTTTCTAGTGATTCCCCACCATCTTTCCTTGTGGGTGCTTTTAGCTATGTTTACATGACATATGCACACATATCCATACATATGCACACATAGGCACACTCTGTACTCACTCTGCCTCAGCCTCAGACCAGGAGTTTGTGAGCTATTAGAAGTGGACCATGTTAGTAAGCCTGCTAGTCTGTGGGCCAACTCAGAAAGCAATCAGAGCAAACACACCCCTCTAGAGCTGTCTATTTTAGTACTAAAGGACTGCCTGTCTGTGGTGGTGACTGTGAGTCAAGCCAGGTCACAGACACGGCAGGGCACAAGGTGCTCCATGAGAAATGCCCATGTAGGAGGCATGCACTGAACATTAGGTACAGAGAAGTGGCAGGTTGACTAATTAAAAGACCTCTCCCTAGATGCCTGACCTAATTATGAAGCTCTATGCCTTGGGTAACACCACGGGAGTCAGGCTACCATGTGCCTTGGGTGATGTGGCAATAGCCCAGCTACAATGTGACATGAAAGAGATACAGCAGAAGGCTGCACATGGAGACAATCTAGTGCCTAGAGGGGCCTGCTAATTGCAGAACCTTGCACAGAGGTAAGGCTACTGGCCTTGGGTCTTGAGGAGAAGCAAGGGCTTTTTACAGCTCTGGACCTTGCATATGAAGTGCCACTGGTTGGTGAGTCAATGCATGAGTGGGCTCATGGGAGACAGGGCCACCAGGAGCAGGATGTGTGAGAGAAGGTAATGTGCTCTAATTTCACACACCCCTTTACTTCTTAAAAATGTCACTCCCGTATGTTAGGCCTAAAAGTACTTTTGTGTGATGTAGCTTACTTGACATTCAGTATGGGGCAAATTATCTCAGTCTTAACGTATAGTATGGAGGAACTGGAATGTGACATATCCTAGCACACTGATTTCCCCATGTAGATGTGCCCACATAGGTAAGAGCAGAATTTAGTTCAAACATATTTGTCTTTCACCTGACATTTTCTCTTTCCTCTTTTCTGCTTTTTTCACTATACTTCTAACTGACCCCAGTTTCCTCAAAGTATGATAAGAATTCAATAGCTTTCACAGGTTATTGAAATTAGATAGAGTTCACCTTTCCTTAATATTAAAGGTAAACTAGAAAATTACAAAAGTACACAAATTTAGGTTTAATAGCTTCTCCAATCTTAGTTCATCCTTTATAGCATATATGATTCATAAAACTATGGTCGGATACAAGATAATTTTAAGAACAAGAAACACTGCTGAGTGGTTGAGTCAGGAGTTTTGGTCCCAACAATGAATTTTCTAGCTTTTATGCTTGTGTTCATGTTAATGACGGAATGTTCATGTTAATAGACGGAGTTGAGCTGTCTCATAGGGGGAAAAGGATCCTCGTGTATGAGTTGGTGGGGCTCATTGAGAGGGCTTTAAACTAAGTTCGAAGGGGGAAGGGGATGAAACCAGGCTCACTAGAGAAGAGCCTAGGAGCGGCACGCCAATGCTGGGGCAGAAATCGGTAGCCCAGCTCAAGTGCATCTATACCAATGCATGCAGCATGGGCGGCAAACAGGAGGAGCTGGAAGTCATTGTGTGGAGGGATAGCTATGACTTAGTCACC